>JAQFVV010012404.1:320750-463288 GCA_028023455.1 Epiperipatus broadwayi | reverse complement strand
GTCTGAGTTTTTCGATGAGCTAGTAAAGGGAAAACCCCGTACCATTGTAATGTTGTCATCGGTGGGTCATGCCAGGGTTTTGGGTTTGAATTTAGTTTGCATTTTGGAATTTATTCCTAGACGTGGACTGGGTTTGAATTCGGATTACTGTGTGTGATTAAGCATGGTGATTTTTACCGGTACACTATATGATCTTTTATTTCCCCAATTTAGCGATCAACATCTGATTTATTACTATTAAGCTTCTGATTTAAGTTGCTCTTGTTTATCTGACACTGATTGATAGATTCTTCTATTTGCTTGCTCAAACCCTTTATAGTATTCTCAGAAAATTCGGAAAACTTATTTTTTAGCAATTCCTGATTCTTATAATCTATGTGTTCTATTTCCTCCTTTAAAGAACCAATAACTTTTTCATTGCTATCAAATCTCAAATCCAAATTATTAAATTTATCATGTACTTCCACCTTAAAATCTTCTACCATTTTACAGGTTTCATTAAGTTTTTGATTCATACTTTCTACACAAGTTCTGATTTCATTACTATTTTTGTCCACATTTTCACTAAGAGATTCTAATCTTATATTTGTTTTATTTAGGTTTTCATTAAGAGATTCAATATTTTTATTCATATTTTCATTAAGAGCTTTTGTATCCTCTCTATTTTTAATCATATTTTCATTAAGAACAGCAAATTTCATGTCACTATCTTCTTTAAAAGAATCAAATTTAGCATCAGACTTTACACTATTTTTAATCATATTTTCATTAAGAATATCAAATTTCATGTCACTATCTTCTTTAAAAGAATCAAATTTAGCATCAGACTTTACACTATTTTTAATCATATTTTCATTAAGAATATCAAATTTCATGTTACTATCTTCTCTATTTTTGTTCATATTTTCTTTCATCTCTTTTTTCAAAGAATCTAACATCTCTCTAAACATTAACATCATTTGAAGATTCTGGGCATTCTCTTCCTCCTTTTTAGATACTATTATCTTTTCTTCCACTATTTTAATTTCTATAACTTCTTCCTCTTCTTCTTTCATTTTACTATCTATAATTGGGACACTATCTACAACTGTTTCCATTTCAATTAAGTTTTCTATTTCTCGTTTCTCCTCACAACTTTCATCGACAATAAACTCAGATATTTCATTCTCTAAATTATTATCTTGATTATTCATTTTTTTTTTTACAAATATGCTTTTTCAAAACTCAATATTTAAACAATATATTACTATTAATTTTTCATAAAAATAGTTCCTTACCAGTTTCTTTTATCCCCATCTAACCATCACCCACAATAAACCATAGATAATACCCTTTTTACACCTTATACAATTTAATCCTAAATAACAATAACGATTAACATTATGTGTGTCACAACATTATTTCCCACATGCATGATTCACAGATATTTTGCACATATTAAAGCATTTTCAAAATATATTTTGAATATCTCAATAATTGACATGGTCATAGTTAATACTAAATAATCGTTAGCCACATGCGTATTTTAAAATTTTATTTGCTAATTGTTTTACAAACAATATAATATTTTCTTTAAACAATCAGATTATATACCACATAAAATTGCAATATTTTTAGTAATAAGCACTTAATTCACAACAATAATCAAATCCTAAATAATTATTGCTATATTAAATATTAAATTATCTATCTTCTGTGAGATATACTATCAATAATCTCTAAAGTTACGCGAACAAATTCAAATGCTAACTATTGTATTATATAATTTTAACTACTTTCCTAATATATCTCATAGCCTTAATGCTTGGGTATCACAATCTGAACTATCGATTGTAGTCCCAACCACACATCGTGCAGTCATGCTGGAAGAGCAAAATCTAACCGAGACTTCCACATGTCATGTAAGCCCATTATACTCTCCCATTTTAAACACTCAGGCCCAACACATTGCTGGCGCCAAAATCTAACCTTGTCTATGTGCATCTCCACTTCCAGATAGTATATGATATAAAATAAAATGGGTTCTATCTCAGTTAATAATTAATAACTCAAATATTCAGTATTAAAATTAAAATATTTCACTAGCTCAAATTTTAAATACGAATAAGTTTCAGTTTATAAAAATAAATTAAATAAATATTTAATATTTTCATGAGACTTGAAGTGAAAATACAGGTGACAAGATAGATTACATTGAGCCAATATCTTACAGGATACTACCTCAATGGCATAAGAACACTATCCCCCCTTATTACTATTTTAAATAACAAACTCATAGTATTCTTACGACTTTATTAACTTCTACTCACTAAGATTAAACTAATAATTAAGTCTTAATCTTCTATTTGTAATAATCTAGCTCAAATAAAATAATCTCAGGTTCATAAAGTTTATTTTAAGTTAATAAAAATACGGTAGTAAAATATGAGAAGGGATTTTATGTCATAATCTACTACACTGAAACTAATAATAATAAATAACAATAATAATATTCTTCATTGTTTAACTAATTCTGTGTATCTTTTCTTTTTACTATAATTTTATTACCATAATAAAATAATGAAATAATATAATATGATCTTATATCTTCATGTAATGATATAATAAATACGTGGTAGCATTTTAATAATCTGACAAACAAAATATGTGTGGCAACTGATAGCATATAATTTAACATAATATTGTGATAACTGATTTATGACCAATAAAATAATGTAAGATTATGATTATTTAATTATAATGAATACCAATAAAATATTTAAAATTCTTAAAATAATTCTCTATTTATCTTTTGTGCAAAATTATATATTTGTTTCGATTATTATGCATATATCGTGATTTCATGCAGTGGTGTGGAGAAATAAATAACTCGGACACAAAATTTTTGAAATAACAAAATTTAACAAAGTTTATTACTAACAACAAATAAATAAACAATTTATTTACACTATTTACAGTGGATATCCTTAACCTTTTTTTACTTTACAGTTTGATCTACCGGGTTATAAAAAAAAATAAATTATATTTCAATTATATTTTATTTAGATTTAGGACAAATTTTTTTTAAAAAAAATGTTACTATTTGGTTTCTCATTATGGTTAACTTATTACAAGTATATTTATCTACTTTATTAGCAACAGCATTTTATCCTTAATATTATTAAACTATCTTATTTTAAAAATTCATACTTAGAAAACATTCCATAAAAAACAAAATTTTATAATGAGTATGGACTTCTCAAAATATAAAAAAAAATTTTCATCTTGCAAAGTCAAAGATGTTACACAAAATATTATCCAAAAATTCAGTAGTAGATTTTAGTATTTATCACACAATGTTTACTAATCATAATATATTCTTCTTTAAGCCCTACTTTAGTATGATATAAGTGTAATAATCAATACATGTCTGTTAATCAATAAACAAAAAAATACACTATACATATTGTTTACATAATTTACTTTTTACTATTGTATTTTAAAAATATGCAATGCTTATTTTCTCTTAAAAAAAATAATACAAAAGCATTTAAAATTATTATCACTTTAAAGAAAATATCAGTGTTTAGATACTTTATTTTAAAAAAAATTATATTTCATTTCTGAAATAAAATTCAAAATATATTCTATGATTCTTTCTTTCCTTAGGATACTTTGGATCTTCAATTTTAAGTTATAATATTCTGCTCCTTATAAGCAAATAAACTAATCTTATCCAAAAAAACGATCGCATAATCTAAGTTCTAAATTATTTATCATTTCTTTTAAAATATCTTACTAAACAATGCAGTTACATGAAATAAAGATAGCAAAAACAGATGCATAGGATTAAGGAAGAAAGCTAGAGTATTACTCTTAACATATCTCAAAATCATGGTACAGTGCGAAGAGGTATGACATTTACTTGTCTAATATCCTCTAGTACAGGGACGATGTTAAAGCTATTTCTTCAGCTTTATTAGAACATCAAATATTTAAAGAAATATAAACACTGTCCAATAAAATGTTTATCAGTCATAGGGCTATGTTAACTATGCTGATATTCACATAAAGACTAAATATTATTTCCATTCCTTATAACATCCTATTTTTTAAAACAAATACAACATCTTGGTTTCCTGCTAACTATAGTACTTCCAAGCCACTATCTCAACATTATTTCTCAAGATTTGTCTACATCTTACATCGATAAATAACTATCTGCATTTACAAAACAATAAATAAAATTCATTAATAGTTAAACAATCTTACGATCCCATAAGAAAAATTGCTTACTTCATTGTTCTGTATGTTTAATCATATACAATCTACTTAGACAATATTTGAATATCCCATAACATAAAATTTTTAAAAGAATCACATAATTATTTGTTATGTTGGATTATATTACTAATAAAAAAAAAATCAAAAAAAATTGTCGTATGCATATTTTCAAATCAATCCTATCGCATAATGTTTTTTAAAATGTTGTATAAAATGCGGTACATATAAGTAAAAAAAAAACTTTTATACTTCATTCTTACTATCCATAGATGATCTAAAGAAAACACACAAAAAATATACATTTTAAAATTATTAATAGTTATTATTATTACTAATAACCTTTATCTAGTCATCATGTTCAGTAGGCTTTTCTTTATCCACTTGAGCATCGCAGATATAAAAAAAAAATTCACACCTATACACTTTATATTAAAATATTTTTAGCTAAATTATTAGATTGTTATATTATAAAATTTTAATATTAATAAATTAATGTTTTTATGTTTTTCCTAATCTTATATAAAAATTTAGATTTAAACTAGGTTAACAAAATAAAAAGAATCAAAACTATAGTTACATATTTTCTTGCCGATAGTTCCTGATAAGTCCAAAATGCTTATTATTTTCTCTAGAGTTTTTCAAAAAATGTTCTTCTCTAAGTGCGTTAAAGTTTAAAACAAAATAATTATTAATCCATTTAGTAAAATTTAGAAAATAATCCTTGGTTTTAATTTTTAGGACGATAATATTAATTAATCCCGTGAAGCTTCTTAATCTTCTCTACCAATATTCTTTGCATATCCAATGCATCAATCCATCTAATTTAACTTTAATAATATTCGATGAATTTTTATGTACTATTTGTATTTCCATGGATCCATCTTTTATTCATCTATGTGTTCACTTTTTTTCTATGTTTCCTTCTTGATACATTTGGTATTTTTTATAAATCTTTTTTAAAATAAAAACTTCAAGTACTTTTGAACAAATCTTTTCCAAATACATTTAAAATAATTCGAAGAATGGATATTTTAATATCAAAAACGCTTCTATAACATAATCTCCTGGGTTCTTTATTTAATTCTTGAAAAATATTTTAAAAAATGTTACCTTCAGAAAGGATATAACATTTCATTCCTTTGAATATCATACTATATAAAATAATTCATGAAATATACAATTGTCTTATTACTATTAAAATAAATCTTGGATAAACTTATAAATAATAATGCGTCTCCAATTTTTTCATTAGACTCGTATGATATCCGAGCTGTGGTTGTTTATGTACCAAAAAAAATTCTCCGGTTATGCATAAATAAAGCTGTATCAATAAATATTTCAAATATTTTTTCAGTATTACAATTTATATCCATTTTATTTCGTAGTATATCCATTTTTTATTGCGTAGTTTAGGTTATACTTTTAAATAAAATACGACTGATAAAGGAACTTTAGAAAATTTAACAAAGCATGTTAAACAAAATTATTAAAATATTTTTTAGTTTACACTCTCTTTTTTTTTTTGCAAGTTACTGTTAAAAATTATCAATTAGTTTTTTTTTTTCAAATAAATTATGAGAAAGTACTAAAAAAAATTGACTAAAATAAAAAATTTTAAAATACAACTTTTGATAGTTATAATTTACCTTTCTCTGGTTTCAATACATTATTAATCTCCCCCGATAACTTAGTTATGATGATATTTATAGTATGTAAGAATACCTATTCCTATTGGTTAATTCTTACTTTAGCTTGAGAACAAATTTACATATTTTTAGTTTATAGTAGAATTAAATTTGAAAATAAAAAATTATGACGTAATGAACTTAAAATATTATTTAAAATATTACTTTTAAATAAATTATTATTTTATTAAAACTATTTAAACATTTAAAATAACTTTTAAAATAACATTTAATAACTTATTCCATTTTTTAATATTCAATTTATCTATTTTTATTTAAATAAAATATTTAATTTTTATATTATGAATGTATTTGTCTTTATTACATTATTTAAACATTTTATACGATAGTTAACTTAATGTTTAATACTATTTACTTTTATGATAGGCAATAATTCTATCCAATTCTATACTATAACTTTTAAAATATTTTAAACTTTGTTATTAATTCAAACAAGCGTGTGTGTTATAGTATACATTAAAAATCACATGATTAATAACTTTGACAGACGATTTTCAATCTATTTCTCTGCCCAGATTTATAAAATTGATACACTTATTATATTATATAAAATAATTATAAAAAATTTGGAAGAACAATTTAGAAAATATAGAATTAAATATAATTCTCACCATCATAAAGTTTATTTTTAAAATATACTATAATAATTTTTATAAATCAGCATTTATTTTATAGCCTCTGTATACAATTGTAATTACATTCATATCGGCCTTTCAAGCCAAATTGTGCAAACGCTTTTGCAAGTGTTAAATAATAAATGAATACCCTCTGACCAAACAAGATATAGAATTTATGCAGGAATAAAAGGAATCCTCTTATTCCCATGACTCAAATATTTATATATGAGCAAATCTGAAGTACTGGCACAGAAGGTGTGACTATAGAACAGTCACTTTAAATTACTATATATAACGTATGAATGAATGATGCTGATGAAATTTACTAGAATTTACTGAACGTCATTCCAACTGAAACTTAATCATATATATAAATCAGCAGTTATTTTTATAGTGTCTGTATACTATTGTAATTACATTCATATCAGCCTTTCAAGCCAAATTGTGCAAACGCTTTTGTGAGTGTTAAATAATAAATGAATACCCTCTGACCAAACAAGATATAGAATTTATGCAGGAATAAAAGGAATCCTCTTATTCCTATGACTCAAATATTTATATATGAGCAAATCTGAAGTACTGGCACAGAAGGTGTGACTATAGAACAGTCACTTTAAATTACTGTATATAACGTATGAATGAATGACGCCGATGAAATTTACTAGAATTTACTGAACGTCATTCCAACTGAAACTTAATCATATATATAAATCAGCATTTATTTTTATAGCATCTGTATACAATTGTAATTACATTCATATCGGCCTTTCAAGCCAAATTGTGCAAATGCTTTTGCGAGTGCTAAATAATAAATGAATATTCATCGGCGTCATTCATTCATACATTATATATAGTAATTTAAAGTGACTGTTCTATAGTCACACCTTCTGTGCCAGTACTTCAGATTTGCTCATATATAAATATTTGAGTCGTAGGAATAAGAGGATTCCTTTTATTCCTGCATAAATTCTATATCTTGTTTGGTCAGAGGGTATTCATTTATTATTTAACACTCGCAAAAGCGTTTGCACAATTTGGCTTGAAAGGCCGATATGAATGTAATTATATTAATTTTTGTTTATTAAATATGATTATAAATTTAAACACTGTATTTATTAACTTATCAGTTTTAAACTATTAAAATCGAATTTATTAAATATACTTTTAATTATTTACAGCTGTGTTATTTAATATGGCCAGCTTTTACAACCATATGAAACAATATTTTAAGCTTTACATAACCATTTTTTAAATAATTCGCTATAATTTTATATACTACGTATTTGCTTTAGCCTCAAATTGTACTTTAAAGATATAATTGAATTAATACAATTACCACATTAAAAGAACATATTCTAAATTTAAAATTTTTTAGTAATTGACTGTTATGTACTATTACCGACCTATAGAAAAGGGCACAATATATATATATGTAATATGTAACTGTACAACCAGAATGAATAATGACTAAAATAACCTTAATGTTGCTGCTAGCCCTCTATCCTTATGAAAAAATTGAAAAACCAATTCTATGTAAAAACACATTATTAATGATAATAATGAATAACAATTTAACAAAAACTTTCATTAGGGTTTGAGGAACAAAATTAAATACACTCTTCTCCTTCAAAAAATTAGTAGGGGTAATCATAACAACAACATAATTCCAGTAAATGTAGAAAAAATAAACTCAGTTCAAAACCTGAAATGCTCTCATTAATTAGTTCTTTCAATCTACATTCAATATCTCTTACTTTACAGGAAAAACAATCAATACATTGAAATGTAGATCCTAAAAACTCTTAAGCAAATTTGCGTATCTTGAATTTTTTTCATCAGTCACAGCAGCCACTGGAATAGGACTGCTGATACATTACAACTGATCTTTAAATACCTCAAAATACTATACTTAGATAATAAGCCTATTTTATTCTTTTTTTACTCCAAATATCATAATATTATATCTTTGTAATAAAACTAATCTTTCAGATAAACGAATATACTTTATCTTCACTTCAAATCCCTATCAGTTATCTAAGCAGTCCCTTTAATATATCCTATTTAAAATTAATTATCCAATATCTACATATGCTTAATATTAAAAACTGATGAGCATTAAATGTTACTTTTTACCTAATGTAACATCATTCTAACTTAAGAAACACTCATTACTATTTGACCTTTTATTGCATTTCCCTGATCTCAATTACATTATTATACCTACCTTAGTACTAATCATTTTTTTAAAACATCTCACCTTTTTATATTAAAATCACATTCATTTTTAATAAACAATCTATTCTCTTACTAAATAATCCAGTAAGGTTACTTCTCAAATCTTAATTCCAGAGCATCAAAGTAAATATCATGCCATTAAATCATGGGGAGTCATGGTTTACTTTCATAAACATTATTACATCACTCATTAACTTTTATAAATACAGAAACCAACCTCTGACTAAACTAGTAATAAATTAGATGTCATACACTTTCACTTTAAAAACATTACTCCTAAATTTTTTTTTATCATTAATCATAATACTCAAACAGAATTACAAGCATTTAACAAATTCTAATTAATTATTTCCTAACCACAGAGAAAACATTTTTTAGCAAATAGTTATAACTGATGTTAAGGTTATATGTGACAGACTCTTAATTATAAGAAAAAAGACACATCTACATCCACTTTTAAAAATACTCACCTAATAGCAAAAAAGAGTAGGTTACTTCACACTTATTATTATTTCCAGCCAAAATTCCAACAACACAATCATCCTAACTTTTTTTCTTTTTGTATATTCTGAAAGAAATCATGTAATTACTAAGATTGAAATTGCTCTCAAATTAAACAGTACTTTTAAAATCACACATCCTAGACCTCATATCTATCTATCTATCTATCTATCTATCTATCTATCTATCTATCTATCTATCTATCTATCTCTCTCTCTTATATATATATATATATATATATAACAAAATTCTTACTAACTCATCATAATGACTTAATATTTCTAATTGTTCATGGCCTACAGCACTTGCTTTCTAAACAATTTTACTGTATTCTTGCACATAGTGATATCTTTTCTTAAAAAAATCATTTCCTTTTTTCTAGATACTCCTTTTTTAATCATTATCTTAGTCTATCATTGAAGATAAAATCCAATATCTTATTCTTCCCTCACTTTTGCATTTTCAATTTGCCAAAGAAGGTACTTTAATGTCTGCAGCAATTATTCTATTTAAAAGCATAATAAACCAAATGAAATAAAATAAAATATTCAAGGTCCTTTGCAGTTGAATTATACATATCAGCAGCATTTGATACTGCCATGATGCTAAAACTACTACATATCCTACAAAAGTACAATATTCCCAATCCTATTCTGTATATACTAGGCAATTTGCTATTTAATAAAATATATACATTATTATCAATGATAAAACCACCCAAGTTCTATTTTCATAATTCCATATTACAAAGCTCCCCTCAGTACCTTAATCTTTATTATCTACATTGATTCTCTTCTTTTAGAAGTAGAAAAAAAAATTATCAGAAATCTATGTTTAAAATAAATTTTATTGTAACTTATATATATTTGGTTTATGCCATGCAAGGCTAAAGATAAAAGTCTGCTGTTTAAATTAGGATTCTTTTGTGTACAAATCAAAGGATTGTCATTTAAGTTAGTGAGTGTCTCATTTTTATGGGGCCAACCTTCTATATAAGCCCTATGTGTTGTTGAATAAGAATTTTGAGGCCAGTATTGTCCTTTGTCTGCAAGGTTTTTAGCTGGATGGTAAATACTTCAAATGGGTCTGGTCTGGGTATTGTGCATTTGGAATCACACCTAGCCATCCATAGGGAATATGAGATAAATATAGCCATGCATATGACCGGGAAGTCACCAGAGTGCAAGCAGCTTTTAAGGTCTAGGATCTTTAGGAGAGGAATGCTGCATTCCTCATTGATGGCTCTCCTGATGTCCTGATATCCTGAGCAGAGGGAAATGATGTGTTCAAATGTTTCTTCACTTCTTTGGTAGAGATGGCATATTGGGTCTATCTTTGTCATGAATCTTCTGAAATGTAGGAACCAGCTTGTTGAAATTGCACCAAGATTTATTTTTATAATGTGATCCAACAGTTTTGGTTCCATTGCTAGGCATCTAAAGGTTTTCATTATTTTGTGATTAGTTCAGCCCAATTGTATTTGGATTGTTATTGGCTCCAGATTTAGTAATGCGTGTGCTTCCCAGATGTTTCTCTTGTTCTGGAGGGTCAAGCTGGAATTGCCATTGATTATGAGAATTTTGCTTATAATGGAGTTTATCCAGGCAGTGCTTGGAGGTGGCAGTCTATCTGTGGGTATTAAAGGGTTGATTATGACTGTTGTGGAGTATTTTTCAATCAGGTTATGCACCAGGGAGTGTTGCTGACATAAAAAACAATAAATTGCATCTCCTATATTGATGACTAGTTCTTTATCTATTTCACAAATAAGTATCTTCCCATGCTTGAAACTATAGAATGAACAATTCAGCCTTAAATTTAACAAAAACAAATTTTCTTCATTGAACATCATTATTGACAAAACTAAAAATCTCTCATTTATTGTTGTCTGATAATTTTCTTGGGTTTTCTATTTCCAGCCATATAATAATATGAGAAAAATAATACAAAACTAATTAATTTTATGGAAAACATCACCAATTTATTACTTAAAGCCTATCTGTTACTACATGCAAAAATCTCCTTAATCACTATTCTAAGTTTTTTCAAAAAACCTATTACTTATCCATCATTTAATTTATTATCTCTTTCAAAAAAAAGGTCAACTCTGAAAACACCATATTTATTTGGTGTAAAATGGCAATAGCATTGAGCATTAAAAATGCAACAAAATGTAAAGTACTATGACCTTTAACTGCACTATATTTCCAATTTTCTTTCCAAAGAACAATAAATGAATTCATCAGATTTTGTAACATTTATCCAAAGATTGAGCAAGTACATTCCAGTACCTCCAACTGATACATATCCACTTATTAACAATAAACACTAACAAAGACAATAAATCTCTTACATACAATCTTTTCATAAACAACATTAAATATTGGGAGAATTATGATTTTATAAACAAAAAAGTCATGAGTATAGCCCAAACAGTACTTTTCTTAAACAACAAACATATTCTCCAAAAATTCAAGAATTTATACTTGGAGACCAAATATCAAGACCATTTAATGAAGAGCAATGAGATCTTTCCACAGACTCTTTCCTTACTGATTTACCATTATCAAAGGTACTTGCAGCTTTTTCCATCAAACAGAAGAGATTACAAAACACTTGCACTTAAATGTCTTTCTCTACAGATTTATCTTACACTAATAGTTGGCATCTTGTGCAGCCATATCTATTCACATGATTTATTCCTTATCATAAAAGTTACCACTTTAAGTTTATTCATTCTATGGTTTATCAGATACTATCTGGTTTTTAATCTCATGGCTCACAAATTACAATCTCTATTCCTAAGCAAATTAGAAAAACATAATCATAGAGACCAAACTCAAATACTTGCTATTCCCTATTACACTTACTGCTAGCTGGAGTCTGATCTTTCTTCTTATGCTACAGTGATTTGGCAAATTTTGTCTAATCAGAGCCCCATAATTAAAATAGTACATTAATAGACAGTAACAGAATTGCATGGATCTATAAGTAAAATATTATATTAATAGAGTATAACAGCATCACTAAATATTATCTGATCTCAGCTTGATTACACAAATCATAAACTTTTTTTTCACTTTTTTTCTTTGGATTTTATTGTATAACTCACATCATGAAAAGTCAATCTTTTCCTGCATATTGTAACTGAAATGTCATGTAATCTATCAAACTAAATAAAAATACCTTTAAACCAAAAAGAAGAAAAAGAAGTAGTAGTAGTAGTAGTAGCAGTAGTAGTAGTAGTAGTAGTAGTAGTAGTAGTAGTAGTAGTAGTAGTAGTAGTTAGTAGTGGTAGTAGTAGTAGTAGTGATAGTAGTAGTTGTGATAGTGGTAGTAATAGTGGTAGTGGCAGTAGCAGTGGTAGTAGTAATGGTAATAGTGGTGATGTGATATGATGTACTCTGGGTGCTCCTTAAACATAGTCAGGAAGCTCTCAGCAATTATACTCAGAGAAACCTGTTAGCCACTTTATTTTCCATTCACCACTCTATGTTTTCCCATATTCTGCTCCATCCCATTTCCACAATATAATCTTTGTCAACAGTAGCAACAACAACAACAACAACAACAACAATAATAATAATAATAATAATAATAATAATAATAATAATAATAATAATAATAATAATAATAATAATAATAATAATCATCATCATCTAACAATGAAAATTACACCAACAGATAAACCCCTTCCATGTAATGGATACTGGAAACATTTCATATCTATAATCACATTCATTCCTAGTTTTTCTTTTCCCCCACCTATGATTAAGTTTAAATATTATCAGGTCTATTCAATGTTGCATATTCCTTTTGAAGATCTGGTAAATTCATCAATCCTCAAACTTAATAACAAGCTTTTAATTTGGAAATTTAAATTTTGGATTCTAGAGTCAAAATAGTCTGATTTTCTTGTTAAAGTAAACATTGAGTCCCTGCCTATCTTGCATTTCTACAGACATAAAAGGTAATGTATGAATGTAGATGATCAACGTAATTTGTATCATAAAAGTGTAGAAACCTAGGCTCACATTTTTTGAATGTCTATCTTTTAATAATATAACATCTGCCATTTCTGGGTTTTTTAATAAAGCCAACCTTAATGTAGAATCTCTTTTCAATGTCTCCCCTTTAGGCAAATGTATGTCTGAGTATATTTTGATATTTTAGGAATATGGATTTGTGTTCTGGTTTACTTTTGGACCTTTTGTAGAGATATTGATGTTGCAACAAACTCATTGGAAGGATGGGGCTTGATTCTCCATAATAGATTGCATTACAGCTGGCTTGAGTGCAGGCAATCTTGTAAATGGTGTGGAGAATATGATAATCAATAACTCCAAAGACAAACCTCCCACCAAACATATTTCCCATAACCTTTTCAAGATTTTCTGCATTCAATCTGGTTGTAAGGCAGTCTTCTATGGATAATCATGTGCCAGCCTTGCAACAATATTGTCCCAACA
This sequence comes from Epiperipatus broadwayi, assembly GCA_028023455.1. Classification (NCBI taxonomy): domain Eukaryota; kingdom Metazoa; phylum Onychophora; class Udeonychophora; order Euonychophora; family Peripatidae; genus Epiperipatus; species Epiperipatus broadwayi. Next base: position 449,497 of record JAQFVV010012404.1, on the reverse strand, counting down.
TTAATATCTCAACAAATGAACAAAAGTAATCAAAACAGAAATTGATATTTCTGGAATATCAAAACACCCTCAGCCTTACATTTGAGCCTACATCAGCCAGTGTCATATGCATAGAACAAAGCAACTCCAAGCTCAAGATAAATGAGGTATGGTTTATTACCAATAACTCAAATCCATAAATAAAATGGAATCCTGATTCCCACTTTCTAAAATGTGGGCTATCCAATTCATGCAGATATATTTACATAAATTTACATTCTATTTCTACCCACCACCCTCCTGTCCCCTACACATTGCTATGAATATCATATCATAAACAGAATATTGAAACTACATAGCTCAATTTAAGATACATCTATGCTGAAGCATTTCTTATTTTAGCATTCCTATCACTTATAATTTAATATTTTAATTTAGTTATGTACTAATTAATAATTGAATAAAATATTATTTTTGTAATATTATAAAATATGAACTATGGTTATATAGATTAACAACTATATTATAATATAAACAATGGCAGATTTTAATACCTAATTATTAAAATAATATATTTTTATAATTCAAGTAGATTTCTTTTATAGTGTATATATACCATAACAAAAAAGCTTTTAATTTTTTTTAAAGGATAAATATTTTTTTACTCCTAGAAAAATCAATTTAATTTAAACACTTTACAAACTCCTATATGCCATTTGGATATTATATATATGTAGGTAATTATGTGAGGCAATCTCAGCATTCTTTTGCAAATCATGATTTAAATTGAGAAATGCTATTCCTGTAAAAAGATTAAACCAATCTTTTATATTACATAATAATGTTTTAGATAAATGTATTTACTTAAATAGGTATTAGCTGTTTATTCATATCTTTGCAAACTTAATAAGGACAATTTTATCTATTTTACAACAGTTATACATTTTATCAAACATGAAAAATTTAGGATAAAATATGTTATTAATATATACCATATTATATGAATTATATTAGTAAATCTCAACTATTTTATGTAGACTTGACTTAAGGTTGAAACACTTATCAACATAAAAGACAAATCAATTATTTGTAGAATAATAAATAAATGTATTCTCAGTGTTCTTGAGATTTATTCTAGAATAGCAATATAGATACATGTATAGTCTCTGAATTTACAATGTCTGACAAGATTTATTAAGGTTGTAAATTAAATATAAATTGTTATACCTTAAATTTTTTATATTTAATATTGTAAAATTAGTTTGATTCTATGTAACATAAAATATTAGTCTGTGATTTTACACTGAATAGCAATATCAACTTTAATTCTCGGTTTGGTTGATCGATTTTTCGAATTTTTCAATAATTTGCCAACTATTTCGAATTTTTTCAAGCTCTATTTTTAAATGCAATTATTTTATCATATATATTTCAATGCTAAATTTTAGTTTGGAAAAAATTCCATAGATGCCAGATAATCAAAAATTCACTAAGATAAGATGGCTTTAGGTCCAACTTGATGATTATCATTTTTGTATTTCTGACATCTTCTGATGTCACAAATTTTATGACATTGTTTGGAGAAAATGTTTTTACACAGAAACCATACATTATGCAAGATTGAATATGATAAAAAGAATAACATTGAAAATTATACAAATAACCTTTAAAAGATGGGATATAATCACAATAAAATCATAAACACCCTTAATAGATTCTATAACAAAATAAAAAAACTCTCACCCCATATAACAAGACAAATATAAGAAATGGATAAGCTGAATTTATATTCCTAAAATTGCACATAGAGTTAAAATGAAAAATAGGGAGCACACCAATAATTTAAACAAGCTCTTAATTGATAAGTGCAGTAAGAAAAAATATTTAAAATCTCTATCTGGAACATTCCCATCCCCAAACTAATTGGTTCTGAGCTTTTGACTCACCTGCTTGAGAAGGTAGAATATTCAGACAATAGATCTAAAATGTCAACTGAAAGCCCAGCACTTATTTAATATGTAACATTTAAGAAGAAAGTGAAATTTTTCTGTCCAAAATTTTCAGAGTTTCTACTTAAATATTATATATTAAATAAGTGCTGTGCTTTGAGTTGATATTTTAGATCTAGTGTCTGAATATCTAGCTCCTCACTGAAGTGAGCCAAAAGCTTGAAACCTATTGGTCTGTGGATGGGAATGTTTCGGATAGAGATTTTAAATATTTTATTTTACTGCACTTATCAACTAAGAGGTTGTTTGAGCTATTGGCACACTCCCTATAGTACGCATTTGTAAATACAAGCTCATAAAAGCAATTTCACACTATATATGACTTGCTTTATTGATTATTAAATTTAAAAATATATGTAATGACAAATTTAATATAAGCTTTTCAACCCCTCCATCACTTAATCAATTAGTCAACAACTCTAAAGACATTTTACAAAATGAATTAGTGCAAAGCCTGCACTGCTGCATATTATGGAGATTCAATAACTAACCTGTCAATGAGACTTGCTTAACATAGATATTTATCTACTAAAGTCTTCAGAAATAATGTCAATATTTACAGGCTACAAACAGAAAAACAGACATAGATTTAAGCTAACAAAAACAAAAATAATGTGCACAGAGAGCATGGACAGAAAGTGAAAGATCAAAGAAGCATGCACAATAGTTAGTGACCATTGTTTTATCAATAGAAAAGCAAGCATATCAAAGAAATTGAGGATTTGAATAAATTTAAATTTGAATTTAAATTTGAATAGCTTATTAGATAAGAATTAAACAGCTTGTAATCACACCATTTTACACAATGAATATGATGTATTGAAAATACTGAAAGCATGCTAGGTAGTAATAAAGTTGAATATTAAAAAAACTATCTTTTCTGTGAGTGTATTCATTAATTATCAGATATCATATTGTCTCATAATGGAAGAACATTAGTAATAGTTGAATTGCAAAAATGTGTTCATATGCAAAATTATTATAATTCAAAATTATCTTTGTATAATAATTGTGCAATAACTATTACAAATCAAAAATATAAATTAGTGATAATTTATTTTTAATGGACATATTTTATTTTTAAAAACAAAATGTTATATTTTTGGACAATGCAAATATAAGCTAAAGCTATTTATAAACTTAGCTTTTTATATAATTAATCAAATTATAATAATAAATATAAAGATATTGGAATATTATCATATTAAAAAAATGTAAACTCTTAAAGCATAATTCATAGATTTAAAAGAAATAAATAAATATTTGTTCTGGTGTTAATAAAAAATGACAAATAATGAAGATTTTGTTGTTTTGGAAAAAGAAAATAATTTTTCTAAAAATAATGATGTATGAAGCTTTTTGTTTTCATTATAAATTCATTTTTTTAAATATTTTCAAAAATAAAATGTGAATTTTTAGAATTTATTTCAGTGGTAAACAATAATATCTGTTAAATTAAGTCAATTTGTTATTTTTTTGATAAGTATTAATGTTATTATCTAAAATTTATTGTTGAATATTTATAGCAACTGAGAAAAAAAGGAAATTGATAACTTGCAATAGGATTAAATTATGTCTAGAGAAGAATAAAGAGATTCACTTACACAGTCACATATAATCCAACATGTTATGTAGCATCAAAAACCAATAAAAAGATAGAATGATACCATTCTATGCTTGATCTTTGTTGTTATATAAGTTTACTTTTTGACTTGGTTTTTAAATTATATGGTAAATTTTGTCTATTGTTTTAATTTATGTACAGACTAAATATTTTGCAGTCATCATTAATATATTCAAAGAATGTAAAAAAAAAAACAAATCCTACTTTTAACAATCTTTGAATATTAAGTGAAATATTAGTTTAAGTAATTGTAATAATAAATAAATAATCATAACTTCTATATATCTGTATTTGAAAAGCAGAAGTAACTACCGCCCATGCTGTTATATAGCATCAACGATGAATAAAAAGATAGAATATCATTTTATCTTTGTTTTTCATTGGTTTTGCCATTATATAAATCTTGATGATACATAACTCAATAGGACATAGTTAATTATGCTTTTCAATTACAGATATTTAGAAGTTATGATTATATATATATATATTACAAAAAGTCAAGTCAGATGTCACATGACTTAATTTAACAAGCTTGGATTACAAATGTTATATATAGAGCTTTAAATAAGTTTGTTAAGAGCTTATTTATGATCTCTCTCTCTATATATATCTATATATATATATATATATAAATATAATTGTAGGATCTCTCTCTCTATATATATATATATATATAAATATAATTGTAGGATTAAGTGAGGCACTTCAGTCAAGACTATCTCTTAGCACAAGCAAATTAAAAAGCCTTTCAACTGGGCTGCGGCAGATTGCAGAAGATTCTCACAACAATATAGGACGGGTATTACGGCACACAAAAATTGCAGAAGGAATGATTTTGCAGCAGCAAACTGTTCCTATAGGTGTTCTTTTAGTTATATTTGAATCCCGTCCAGACTGCTTACCACAGGTTAGTTTTTTTTCCTCTATTTTTATGCTTACAGAAATATATATATATATAATTAAAAAGAGATCATAAATAAATTGTCACATTTAAAATTGCAGGTTTTGAAAAATAATTTATTATTATTATTAAGAAAAACATTTTTAATATTATTTTTTAATTTTGTTTTTATTAATAGAATATTGTGTTGAATGTCTTTATTTTACTTGATTTCTAGAAAACCTACATTTTTTACTATATTAAATCCAACACTGTAAGGATTTCTATATATTCTTTTAAATAATATATTATATGATTTATTTATATATTTTAATAATTTAAAATGATTTTCAGTTTCTGAAATCAAATCATTAACTTTATAGTAGCAATATAATCATTTATTAATTGAAGAGCATCATTTCTTTCCAGATATTTTTTTTACAGATCTCTTCCTCATTTTATTTTTTTTCATAAGTGAAGTTTTGTAAATATTTTTTTTATTCATTAAAATCTTTAAATTATTCATAGTTCTAATTCATCACTTTCCTTTTCTCTGTAATATATTTGCTACTTTTCTTAAGTTTTTGTTGCTGTTAAAACTTTAATTTTACAATACATTGAAACAGTATTATTTGGTCCATTATGCCGTTTCACCTACTATGTTCCATAGTAGTATTCTTTTTTTAGTTCAAACTCGTCCAAGTGCATGCATATAATCATAAATTAATGTATTTAAATGTATAATAAAGAAGTATATTTATGTTCATCTGCATGTATTTATATTTGTGTACATCTAATATTAATGTCTGTATGCATATAGTTATAATACATATACACAATTATAAATTAAATTAATAAATAAAGTGAGTTGTGTAGGAATTGTTATATATGTATAAGCACACCAACATATGTATGAAAAAAAGTTGCCATGTAATAGATTTCCTAAGCATTGCAATGCTATTTAAATTATTTTATCTTTAAGGTATTATAAAATTACAGTACAAATTTACTTTTATTCACATATAAATTTTATTTCCAGATGTGCAGAACTTAAATCTCTTTTGAATGATCACTGGATTCTTGGGAAATCTCACATCACACATCTGGTTAAATTTTGTGAGAACCAAGAACAGATTTTAAAATAAATTCTAAAATAGATTTAAGACAAATGAAAAGCAGTCAAGCTGCACTATTTTATGTATATCTTAGAATTTACTTTTGTCTTTTCTAAAGTTAGCAAAATTAAGTTAAAACTTATGATAAAAAACTTATAAACTGCAAACAACTTCATGGTTTTGCAAGAAGGAGTAAAGTCGTTGATATAAAAAAACCCAAAATGAAGCACTAAGTTTTTCTCTCTTAAATTAATGAGTCAGTTCCTGCCAAAAGCTATGCCCAATTTAATAATGGAAATGAGTGGCTAGAAGGCTCAATTTTGTTGTATTCAAAGAAGATGGGTCTATTGGAATACAGGAGTTCATGACAGACTGTCTGTTATGAGGACATTGGACAAGCAAGCCAATGAAGAATGTCAGTGCTAAATTCCATGAAGGATATTTCATCTAGAAGAAGATCGGTAACATTTCTTCCCACAGAGCTCTTAAAATTAAATCCTCAATTAAATGTTTTAATGATTTCTAAAGCTAGCTATATAAAGTTGAATGTTCATAAATTAGAATTTCTACATGTTTTCTTAATTAATTAAACTCAATGTAAATATAATAAATTTTCTAATGTAGTTGTAATTTAATAATAATCTTTGTAAGAATCTTGCCTATTTAAATGAAATTCTAATTTAATCATTCTTCTCACATAATAACTGTAACCAGTTATTATATTACATCTATAATATCCTAATATGCAGCCATGCCTTTTCTATTTTCTATTATTTATTATTATATTAATATTATGATATGCCACGATTCAAAACAAAGGTGATTAATACTGATAAAATTAGACAAATGATTAGAAGCTCTCACATAATGGATTTATGTTGATTCTTTAACACACACATAAAACTCCATTTTGATATATATATTATATATATCAAAATGATCAGTACTTATACATAGTAGTTATATATATATATATATATATATATATAAAACTACTATGTTTTAGCTTATCAGTATTCAGGTTTGCATGTTAATAAATTATATCTTGTTAATTAATAGCATGAATGATATTTTAAAGCATATCGTAAATAATTAGTTAAGTCCCAAATATGCTTTACTCCTCCTTAGTTTATGATATCATAAGCTATGTAGATTTAATTAGTAAAAGATCACTTTAACTAAACCCTTCTTAGCGTGTTTTATATATCTTAATTTATGAAGTGGGATATAGTAGTTTCACTGACCAAAACTATATACATATTTTATGTGCATTTAGTTAATTATTAAGAATACACATTAGTATTTATAATAAGTATTGCAGTGTATCCTTATAAAGCATTTATAGTGTATAATGTCTTGCTATATGTTGACAGGCTAGCAGTGAAGGCTATTTTCATCCATCTCTTTTCATATTTAGAGCACCAGGAACATTACTGAATTTAAGGTCAAAACTCCTGAGTAGCCAATCTGAGTTCCTGAAGTTAATGTTCCTTATTAATTTAGCAAGCCATTTGGTTTTATGGCACTATGTACTTGGTACTGAAGTCCATGAGTAATGATACATTGGCACTGCAATTCCTGAATTTAGTCTTACTGCTATGGTTACAGATGCCACACTACAAACATGTGTTCATCCCACTGCTCTATTATTCAATTCAGCATTGATCTGAACACCAGATCTAGTTTATATAAAACAATCTGCACAGGGAACACATTTATTGCTCATCATGTAATTTTAATAAATAAGTTATATTTAATATTGTCATTCTTAGAAGATTTAACTCTTCACAAACCTCATAGGAATGGCATAGCATAACCCAGGCATGAATATAAACCATAGATGGTGATGATAATGATGATGATGATGATGATGATGATAATAATAATAATAATAATAATAATAATAATAATAATAATAATAATAATAATAATAATAATAATAATAATAATAATAATAATAATAATAATAATAATAATAATAATAATAATAATAATAATTGTAATAAACTTAGAATTAAATGATAAAGTGAATAAAGATGAGACCTTGTACTTAATTCACTCATCATTGTAAGACATCTGCAAATGTAAAATCTCAATGCACTTTTATTTTGTAATAATTAAATTATATTTTAATAATTAAATATCTTAAAATTTATGATAATGTTTAGTATGTTATTCACAGCTCATCCTAAATCTTATCCAAATCTATTTTAATTTTGTGTTCGTATTAATATATATATATATATATATATATATATATATATATATATATATATATATATATATATATATATATATATATATATAATATCTCATAAACCACATATGTTTGTGTTTAGTTAATTTAGTATTAATTTATTCCTAATTCACTAAAAATTACATGATCATCATTTCTTATGCTTGCTCATATGTTATTAAACAGGCAAAACTCTCCATACAGCAGTGCCACTCAGTGCAAGCCAGAATAATCAATGGATGCCAAAAGGCTTGTTCATAAAATCCCTATCTAGGTCTAAGGCCTTCTCACTGATGAAAGCCACAAGTTAGAAACTAGTCTGGGAATGTTGGATGGGTAGGCACTAGATAGGGATTTTGTGCCCAAGAATTCTGGCATCCATTAATTACTCTGGCTTGCAGTGAGTGGCATTACTGTAAGCATTGTTTTGCTTGTTTTTTCCTAATTCCCTGAGTCTCATACTCCACCTTTTGCTATTGCTAGCATGTGAACTAAAAGAGTCTGAGTGTAACCTCACATCTGTCATCCATAAAGTAATAAATCATGGAGCATTGTAGAAGGAATTGAGGTACAATCTGATTCAATATTTCAGTGCCTCATCTAGATCAGTTGTGGTATAATTGTCAAAACTCTGGATTTTGTTCATGAGTTTACAAATATGATGGTCACAACATATTTATTGAAATATGAAATAAAGTAGATAAGTATATAAAATTAGTTTCACTAAAAAAAAAAGAGATTAAATTATAATTCATACATATTTTGATTAGTAAATACATTAAGTATAAATATATAAATTAGGTTATGATATTAGTTATATTTATCTTTTATCTTTTACTGTTATGTTTTATTTTGTTATTACCTTCTTGCATGATAATAATAATTACAATTCAATAATCTAGTTTAATGGCTTTATTTTTACTTTAAAATGTGAATCAAAATCAATAAAATAAAACATGCTTTTCTGAATGCATTAGGAACAGTATTTTATTCCATTACAAAATCATTCATTGCTATATTGAGTAATTAGTCTATATCAGATAGTTGTTGTAATCAAATCATGAGAGTAACTTCTGACTATTTAAATTTTCATTAAGGAGCAATGAATTTTCAAACAAATTTCAGGATCAATCTTTACTTCTATTATATTATTTAAACTAATAATCAGATTGATATATTCTAATGTTTTAAACACAAGCCAATTTTATTGTATATATATACAGTGGTCAGTATATATATAAATATTTTAAACACAAGCCAATTTTATTGTATATATATACAGTGGTCAGTCCCTAAAGAAATAATTATATTTTTTAATAACTTCAGTTAAATACTAAATATAGACATCCTTGATCTCTTAGTAAATGTAATGGGTATTCTTACCTAATGACCACCGATTCTTCAAGCTTACAAGAAATAGCACTAAGATATCAAAATAGATTATTCATCTTTATTAGGTTTTGCACCAAGCATATTGTATTTTATGAAGGGATTCATTATTATAAATCTAAATTTTATTGCTTAGTAAATAGAATGAATTATTATAAATAAATTATTTTTTTATATTCTTATTACACTGTTATATTATTTCTTTATCATCTCATATTTAAGAGAAAAATATAAATTTATAAATTTGTATGCATAAATAATATTAACAACAAGTAAGTGAAAATGTTAGTGTTCAGCAACAGAAAGTTGGTATTCTACATTCCTAATTATTAAGCATACTTGAAGAATTTATCAATTTATATTAAAAAACATATCAACTAGTTTATCATCTTATGTATTTACTGAAATGTTTCTCATAAGATTTACTTTTATAAATGTATTTGGAAAATTTATCTGAAATCTTTGCATATTGTTTTTATCCAACTGATTCGTAATAAAAAAATAACACTAATAATTGAACGTTGATAGTTTTAGTGACCCAGATAAGTTTTTATCAGCCACAACTTTGGTTGATTGTTTCCATTAGTATTCAATGTAAAACAGTTTGTAAACATTAAATTCAAAACTTTATAGTCAAATATTTTTTATTAATTTATAACGATCATTATGAAAATATTTATTTGCGATCATTTTAATCATTGAATAAAATATAATGTTGCATTTTTAAAATTTAGTTAGGCATCAATTGGTATATTAATAAAACTTCATAATATTTTTTATACCTTCTTTATATATAATTTTCAAAATAAATTTACCTGCCATAAAATTAATGAAGATTAAATATAGCACAGTGTAATTAATTATATTTCCTTAAGATGTACCTTTCAATAGAAGAAGCAAACTTGAAATTATATTTCCTGTAAAGCCTTTTGGCATCTTGATATAGACAATGTAATTCAACTAATTGTAATATTCTTTAATTTAATACATTTTCAATAATTATAATTATTTTTATATTATCACCAATAATATAATTTATATCATTATGTAATTATAAAAGTTTAAATTGGAAAAATAATAATTTTTTTTTTTTCACAGAATACAAGTAAAGTCATAAATCTTTGCAAAACTAATGATATTATTGATCTTTATGACCAGATATATTGTCTTTAATATGTATATCAACACAATTCTCAGCAACTAAACGATAAAAGATGTGATTAAACTTGAAATTAAGTCTGTGAAATAAAGATTCACTTTTTTAAAACATTTCAAAGTCTTAAGCTAGTTAAATTGCTTTACTACTGTTTGATATTATAGTTACATATATTTTAGTTTTAACTCTTTCTAAATATGATATACATGATTTTCAATTACTCTAGACAAGGTTTTAGAATAATAAAAAAAAGATTTTTTCGTTTTTACATTTATATAAAACAGTTGTAAAGTTCTTATTACCATTTCCAAGTGAACTAAGAAATGCATTTTATGTCATTAAACACATTCTATATATGGCTTTAGTATTTCAATTTGATTAAAAAATCCTTTTTTTATAAAAAATATAGGAAATTTTATTCTGAAATTTGGATATAACTCATGTGATCAAATTATTGATGGAATACATTAAATGGTATTTAAGAAAGGAAAAGTTCTATGATGAAACGTCCTGTGCTGCACAATCTAAAAAGACTAAAGGTTCATAGAGGCCAAGGAAAGGGCTCTAAATTTGGTATCTTGGAGATTGTTGACTGAACTTGCATGACTCGAAATGTATAAAAATAATGACGAAGTTCTGTTTATGAAAATAAAACCCCACAAAATTACATAGGTAAATCAGAGCCTTCAGCATGAATTTCATGATCGTAATGCCCAGATATTCATTCCTGATACTCTCAGCTTCATGTGCTATTAATTCAACAGAAACATTATAACTTATTTTCATTGAACAGCTGATGTAAAATTTCAGAATAAAGGAATGAGTCTTTAGTGGGTTTGCCTTCATAACCTCAGCAATTACTGATCATATTAGGAGAATGGATATTGATTCTCCTTTGATGCTCTAGATCACAAGCCATCAATAGGAAATGTTCTAGCACTTGCTACTTTAGAGTCTTTAGAATAGTCAGAGGTTTTCCCTCTTCAGGCTTCAGATGGTGAACCATCCATGAATGTCTGTTTAGCATTTGTTACTTTAGAGTCCATAGATAGCTGTAAGTTATTATCATTATTGAAATCAGGGGAGAGAATCAGCTTATCAGGATCTTTATTGGACAAGTAACAATCATCTGTCTTAGAATCAGACCTACGTTTTTTCCATGGTAGGTAGGGGATAGGGGGCTCAGTATACAAAGAGCTAATATGTGGCCATTTTGTTTGTTGGGGCACTTTTTGTCCATCGTTGATTTGGGGCTTTTATTCAGTTTCTTAGCCTTCCTTCTCATAGGGGGCTCAGTATACAAAGAGCTAATATGTGGCCATTTTGTTTGTTGGGGCACTTTTTGTCCACCGTTGATTTGGGGCTTTTATTCAGTTTCTTAGCCTTCCTTTTCATAGATTGAGGCATTAGTGGGGGCTCTTCCATAGCGGAAGACACTGAGCTGAACGATTCATTTACTTGCAAATAATAATAATAAAATATAAAAATCAAGGCAAAAAGATATATTTTTGAAAATATTACTTTTATATTCTTTATGTTCTGTTAAAATTTATATATTTCAATGCAACTTATATGAAAAAAATAATATAAGCATTTCTGATAATTAATATTTTATTTTTAATATAAGCTTTTTAATCTGTTTTCCTGAGCTTAATTTAAAGTTTGAGTATGAGATTTTAGTACTTATAAATATAATGCCATTATTTAATAAAAGTTGTCTCTTTTTACAAAGTTTTAATCAAACATATTATCTTAAAATAATTTTCAGAATTTACGATTTAAAAGAATAAAAGTCATTATAGTTTTTTAATAAAACGTTTCCCCTCAAGCTTTCATAAACAGAAGTTAAAATAAATACAAAACAATGATAAAACAAAACAAAATCATATTAAATATAAAGCAAATGATAACAAATACAATCCTACTTGTTTTTTTTTTTAAAAATAAACTAGATCAAACTTCAGTTATTTAGAATTAAATTACATTATTGTTCATTTATCAGAATTACGATTTAACGTGTGTGCGTATCTATATAAATGGAGGGTCTTGTATCTAATAGTTTTGCACATTTTCCCCATGATTATGACCTGATATTCCAATCTATGTGAAAACTTGAAATTATTTTTTACCTTGCAAGCAAACTAAAGATTCAAGCTAATCTTAACTAAAGGACAATCAAAAAAAGAAAAACAGAAATCTTCATTACGTAGTATAGGTAATATTATCTCTTTCAATTTTATTGTAGAAGTTGCCTTCAATACTTTTTTTTTTTGCAAAAGAAAATTATATATATATCTTTATTTACATAACAAAAATTCTTGAACTTTTACAACGAACTCTTTGATTGTGGTTGATTGTTTCTACGGGACAATTATTGCCATAGCAAGCTAAGAGGCTTAATTCTGGCATCCCTGGGTCAGCTCCCTTTCGAAAACCTAAATAAACTACGGTGGGAATAAAACTGTAATGAAAAACTGTTTTTACTAAAGTAAATAACAACGAAACTCTCTGTTTCATCTCGGGACTCATATGCGCCATTAAAAAAAAAAAGCGCCTTCAATACTTTTGATTTAAACTAAGATTAAACTGAACAGAAAAACCAAAAACATCCAAGCAAAAATAATTATACAGTTTGTAGAGCATATCGAAATACATATGCAAAATTTATTATCTATAGTCAACAAAGTTTGAAACAAAATTATATATTATCATACATGTATGAATTAATTAATTTTCTGACATATTATTGATGTAAATACTAGGAATTTGATTTTTATTCACAGGATTATCTGATACATTCATAAGATGTTTGTATTAGCATATGATTGATATTTAGTTTTTGGAGAAGGAGGGAAGGAAATTATAATCCTATTGCTTGAATAGAGTTTGCAACATTAGTAAATGTAAATAATTTGTGAAAATCTTTAGTTTAGCTATATGCATCTAAGTTGTAGCTAAGTTATATATATATAGTCTTGAACAATAAAGCTAATAATGTTCAAGACTATATATATATATATATATATATAGTCTTGAACATTATTAGCTTTATTGTCTAAGTAATACTTAATTGGAGTGCAGTTAGAAATTTATAATTGATAATTAGTTAGTCTGAAGTTAGTCTACTTTCAGAACAAGTTATATTTTCCTGCTAAATGACATTTTAAAAACCTTTTTGAATTAATAATGTCACTCTCTGTAGTTAAGTTGCAATCTTTAATGTCTATATAAACATTCTAGACTGAAAATAAAGGTATATTTCCACCTTTATTGTTAAAAAGAGGTTGACTTGACAACAGATTAAGAATTTTCATTTTTAATGATATTATTTAAATGTTGACTGCTTTCATATATTAATTTCTAAATCTATGTAGTCATGTGTATTATTAGCTTTATTACTTAAGTAACACACAGTTGGAGTGCAGTTTGAAAGTCATAATTGACTACATGGTAGTTTGCTTAAGATCATGTTATATTTACCTGTTTAATGAGATTTATTTAAATTTCTTTGAATTTATAATTTCACTCTCTGTAGTCAAATTGCAATCTTTGGTGTCTATATAAGCATATTAGGACCATAGATAAAGGTTGATTTTCACCCTTATTGTTAAAAAGATTGAGATTATCAATTGTTATTGATATCATTTAAGTGGTAACTGATTTTATGTATTTATATATAGTATAGCAGTGTGCAACCAGATACAATGATAAATGTGACAATAATAAAGACATTTTTATTAATTGTAAATGATCACTAAATAAAGGGTTGTTTTATTCTACTAGTGTGTGAGCATCATTGCATTTCACCTCAAATAACTATTTCTGTATATAAAATAAAAGAAAAAAATATTTTTGTTAATTAACAATAAAATTAATTTTTGGAAAGAAAAAGAAAGTAAAAACAGACATGATATTCAGTTATAAAAGTTATTAATTCCATGATAGAATTTTTTTTATTCATATTTTAATCATATGAATATGACATTTTGAAAAGAATTTGTATTATTTAAAAAAGTAATATTATTTTTATTTTATGTTTTTTGTTTGTTCTCAATTTTAAATCACCATCATATGATTTTTTTCTGTGTTTAAAAACAAGTCATTGTTAATGTTTGTAAGGAGGGTTTAACTAAGCTGTTTTTCAATAAACACACCATTGAGATGGGATTGAAATAAGGTTCAGAGGGAAGCAGTTAAGTAGGCTGTGGCTAAAAATTGGGATCAGAATGTATTTGTGTGGACTAGAAAATTTTTATTGTGAAGATCATTCAGTCAATCATTGTATCTATGGGCAAAAAAAGTTGGAATATTACAAAGAGTGTTTTACTACTAAAGATGTGATGATTTTATAGCTCTAGTAATCTTGTTACATTTTCATTTACCATTGTCAAACTTCCTCCACTCACAACTTTGACACCATCCATTTCAGATAAATACACTAATGATTATTATTAATCATTTCGAAACCAGAGATCATCTCTAGCACAGATATAAACTTTAAACTTCAGTTAAATATTAATATATCTGATTTTTTAAATTTACACACACGGAGTCATTCACTTTTCTCTGTCCCGTATGTAATATCTTTATAGATATAATAAACACCTCCATACTTCCCCATTCTTTTTAAATTCATATAAATAAAGATAAAAGACAAATGACCCCCAAGATGCATTTCGTGCTGAACCAGCACTCATCAGTTGGCCCAGGTCATTATCTCTCACATATATCTTTATTATATGCAAAGTATTTATCTAGAGTAATCGATCTTATCATTTGCATAATTGCTGTATGAATGAATAATTTTGCCTAGCCTTTATGTGAAAAATAATGCTGCATAAAAAATAATACTTAATTGCTCCATCCCTGTTCTATCATATATGTGTACATACATGTTATGCCTTACCCAAGAAAGAAGAAAAGATCTGTTGTCTAATAATGAATTGTTAATTATGATAAATTCATGAATCTATCATGAAACCAACCATTGGAAAATTACTATTAACTATTTGAATAAAATAGAACGTGTGTGCTCTATTTTATTACTCTGTAAAATAAAAAACTGCTTAAAGAATCAGATGGATTGCTTAACAACGTTTACGTGATTAAATTATTGATCTGTAATTCAGTTCAAAAAGTATACATTAATAATAAATGGATTAGCTCTCATATAACTTTATCGACAAATATAAAACTATTAAATTATTAGCTTTATTTTTAAATAATTACTTTTTGCCAACAAAAAATAAACAAAACTAAAGTAAGTGTTATTATTTTCATTATTATATTATATAAACATAGTTTTTGTCTTAATTTTGGTTAACCATTAACCTGTACCACTTTTGATTTATACTAACCAACCTATTTTAAAATTTGTTTGTTTTCCTAGAGTATTTCTTTTTATGTATTATCTAAATTCTAATTGAGAAATTAAATATTTATGATATTAATATCATTATTCACATATGTAAATTCAACCTATATTGACATCTAAGATAATAAAAATATTTCTGTGTGTATGTATTTACTTAATTCACAAAACAGGTAATTTAATTTATCATTATCTAGTAGTAGAGATACCTCATCAAGAATTGTACCAACTATTGTTTGAGATAATGTAGAGATAACTTACAGTCTAGTATTACTGGGAATAAAACTATTGTTGTTATATACATATTTTTATTTATCCACTTTTCATTTATGCATTTTACCAAATTAACTGAGTAGTGCAATCAGTGCTAACATGATTTCTACTAAAGAGTATAAGTTAAGTTGCTAGTGGCATATAATTAGCCCCAACTGACCTCAGGTATAATAAGTAATATTTGTATGATGATCAAGAAATATTACTATGAAAATAGGCAAAACTCTTTATATGTATTGCCACTCAGTGCAAGCCAGATTAATCAATGGATGTCAGAAGGCTTGTGCATAAAATCCCCATCTAGACATCCAATATCCCCAGACTAGTTTCTGACTTGTGGCCTTTGTCAGTGAAGAGCCTTGGATCTGAGAACACTGCACCTAGATATCTAATGCAACCCTCCAGCAGCCACTTTTTATCTCTATGCAACTATAAAACTATGAGACTTAATGAAAAACACCATAATATTTTCAATCCAAGCTCATCATCTTATATAGTCATATAGGTCTAAACTCAGTTCAGCACCTATACATTTTGATGTCTTTGGTTCTTTAATAACTGTAGCCACCACTATCCTATTAGGAAGAATTGGTTTTAAGCCAATAAACATCACAAGATCATTATTGCTTATGCTATATGACTATATAAGCTGATGAGCTTGGATTGAAAATATTATGATGTTTTTCAATTTAAGTCTCATAGTTTTGTAGTTAAGTAATAATAAAAGGTGGCTGCTGGAGAGGTGCATTAGATCCTAAGATCTAGGTGTAGTGATCTCAGATACAAGACTCTTCACCGATGAAGGCCACAAGCCAGAAACTAATCTGGGAATATTGGATGAGTAGGCACAAGCCTTCTGAAATCCATTGATTACTCTGGCTTGCACTGAGTGACAATACATATAGTTTTGTCTATTTTAATATCAGTTAAGAGCAAGCATAAGAATTGATGATCATGTGATGTTTATTGGTTTAAATATTACTATTGTGGGGTTAGCATTATCGGAAATAGACTTGAAACTAATAATGTCTCTAAGTATGTTCATCATAATTTATGATTGAGTTGGTAGGCCATTACTTATATACCTGGATCCAGTTACATTTGGCTGTCTAAGTATGGCATAATCTTAAATATTGTCTGGTTACAATATATATATATATATATATATATATATATATATATATATATCTATTTCCCTAGATAAAACTTGTTTTTGTATTTTCATATATATATAGTATGGACGTGATATAGAGAGAAAGAGAGCATTGTACAAAAATATGTATTGCTTGTCTAAAGTTTTGTGATGATGGCATTTTAGTATTAATTATATGTTGATTTTTTCCACTCTCTAATATTAAATATTGACTGTCTTTAGAAAAATTTTAAATTTTATTTAAACTTTCCATATATACTCAACTGTTCATAAAAATACACTGCTTAGTTATAACATGTTGTTTTGAGTGGTATGTGTCATCTCTTTTTCGGTTGTTACCGACTTGACTATTTACAGTACTGGCATAAGAATTAAACTTGAATCATTAAATCTGTGTTATTGTAAAATTTAAGATTCATGAAATGTAAAGATTCAGCATCAATTCTCATAGTCATGTCAGTAACACTTGAGAAGAAAGGAGAATAATACCACTCATATTGTGTTGCATACTAACCTGTGTGCTATTACTAACTGTTGAATGTATTGAGAAAATTTAAAGAAAGCTTACAATTTTTGTAATGTCATTTATTATTTAATATTAGATGATAGAAATACTCTCATATATAATTAATAATAATATACATATGCATAAGAAAAACATTGTTACATGCTTAAATGTAACAATGGACATGACCATATGTTGATTCATTATTTTTAGTGATCATGGGAACAAAATTTATTAAATGGCAATAAATAATATAATAAAAATATCTATATTTACACCATAACCACATTGTTAGTTATACATATATCAATATATTACATTTAAATAACTTATAGCTAAATTTTACAAAGCAAATATATATTTTCTGATCATAATTGCATTTTTAGAGAAACAAACCCATGTTGAAAAAATTTAATCTACCAAGACTAGTTTTTTAAAAAAAAAATTTATTGTTAAATGATCTTGAGCATGCCATTTTTAATGTAGTGTTGTCCTAATAGAATGTAATTCAAATCTCTCTCAGGATATATTAAATTTCCACCATATAGCACTGATTCTTAACTTACAAAAACAATGATTTTATAAAAGATGTTGCACAAATTTACTGAGCTAATTTAATAACCATCTTAATAGATTATTGAGAATTGAATGAATATTAGACCATGTTTGGTAAGTTAATGTTTAAAAATGAAAAAAAATATTGCAAACCTTTCCACATCACACAGTATTACCAAATAACTGATATTCAAATATCACACCAGTCATTCTTTAAAGATGCTATTAAAGTATTATCCTGCAAAATATTTTACTGTGTCACCTTAAGCATATAAATGCCTTTACTAATATCATGATTGGTGATTGATAGTAGCATATTACATCTCCAATATTCTCCATAAATCAGAATTAGGGAATTCTAGATTAGAATGTACTATAATATCAAATATATATAAAATTTTCCACAATAGATCAAATTACAAATATGCTGATATTAAAGTAATCTACCAATCAGATATTTTGTAGTTATTTAAAATCTCATCCTGTAAATCATTATTTTAAATTTTTCTCTTAAATGAAAAAAAATATTTACTAATATTTTTTTTTAAAAAACATCAACAAAAATAAATAAATACAATCACAAAGGATATTAAATTTCAAAAATATGAAGAGAAGCTATAGTTAATGTAGTATATAACCTAAATGTATTTTCAGTGCTGAATATTATCAAAGGCAACAGTTAAAAAATTCACATAAAAAAGGAAAAACTATTACATGCATCAAATCACTACATGGAAGATATGACTTTATTACTCTAATTGAGCATATGTTAAACAATTCTTTACTGAACACTATTAGATTTTCTAGACATCACAAGGTTACTGTTATTAATAACCAAAAGACACTCTAATTTTCTGTTTCCTATCATTATTACAAACCATTTTTATCTTTCTCGGATTGGAAAACTTGGCCAAATAAACATTCATTATCCAAAAAAAACATTGAATATTGAGAAATTCAGCTGATTTTAGTGTAACAACATATATATGGTAAGATCTTACATTAATGTTTGCTTTGGATTGCCTGTAATAAACATAAGAGCAAATATATTCTTGATACTTAATCAAGTAAACAAACATTATGAGGATATTCTTTGGTTCAATTTTATGTCTACAAATGTGAAGAAATTGTATGATAAAGAATATGTGTTTTCATTCACCAACTGTATTAAATCATTTGAATAACAATACTAATAATAAAATTGATCCTAAGAAATATTCTCTAATTGTTTATTGGATTGTGCCATGAACATAATTGCTCAGATATATTTGCTATGGAGAATCCAGAGCAAATATTAATGTAAGACTTATAAACATAGATATGGTTACAATAAATATCTATGATACTTTAATGTCATCAGTATTGGAACATGAACACTTATTTGGTAATGTTTTCAATCCTAGGGAGTAAATATGGTTCACAGTAAACATAATGATAAATAGTAACTCGATGATGAATAGAAAGTTTAATAGTGTAAAGTTAAATACTATTTGGAATATGCACAATTAATGTGACAAATTTATAACATTTTATGTGATGATTTGATGTAACTTTTTTTTTTTTAAAAATGTATAACTATTGCTTTTGACAAAGATATTCAGCACTGAAAATGCATTTAGGTTATATACTTTATTAATTTTTGGAATTAATATTCCTTGTAATTACATTAATATTACTTTTAGAATCTGCATCATTGATATTTAATAAATAACATTTTAAACATGTCTTTAATAAAAGCAATAAATGAAATGTACAATTTTGTCTATAAAATATAATTAAGCTATAGGGAAATGATCTTTGAATCATTTATTCATTCAAGAACAAATAAAATGACAGCTAAATTTCGCATGCATTTTGTTTATTAAGTACATGTAATAATTGGGAATACTATTTACAAAACAAATGAAATGAGAAAAATAAATTTAATATTTACTTAGATAAGTAATAAAATAATCAAAACTATCTCCAAATTACCACTAAATCAGTCCAGCCAAAGAAAATAAACTCTAAAACACAAACAATGGTTTCACTGCTTGAAGTCTGCTTGTAGCTGTAAAAGCATTGGTTGTGTTTTGGAGTTTATTTTTTTTGGCTAGTCTTATTTAGTAATGAATTTTGTATAATTTTGATCATTTTATTGACTAATTTATTTTTAGGCTTTTAATATTTATAAATAATAAAAGAGCAAAGAAAAATATTTTAAAGACCTTTACAATCGAATAAAATATATTTTATTAAAAATAACAATTGTTTGTGCAAATAAGTTCAAGGTAACTTTTATTTTTCAATATCATATTATAAATGTGTATGAACTTGGAATATTACCCCATGCTCATAATTGGGACCTTGGCTCAGTTTGAAGTTTACTTAATTTATCATTTTGAGCATAATTGGCAGGATATCATCTTCAATTTTTTTGAATGATGATGATGAGTTTTCAGGTTTTACAGTATTTTTTGATCTTCGTTAAATTAATTATGTTTCAAAGATAGTGTTATGTTTAATTTTTTACATGGATGTAAACATTGAATTTTAATTAATAACATCATAACAAATCAAAAAAAAAATTAATTTAATATATACAATTTTCTGGGTAAGATGACTTATTATTTAAAGAGTGTCAATAAAAGATGTGAATCTTCATGCCTATAAAATATAGCTGCCTTGGTTTAAATCCTTATGACAACTTAGCTTTAAAAGTAAAAGAGATCTCATTGTTCTTTTGATTAAATTCAGGACAAAAAGTTATTACATGATACAAGAGAAATCTTGCATAGTCTCAGGACTAGTAATTAATAATTGATGGTTTGCTAGCAATAATAGAAATAAAGTTATCTCTGATTGTTTTTATGGATATTAGTTTTTAATTTTCACTATTTACATCATAATAAATCAATGAAAATATTATATATAGATATATGTAATATAAATAAAATGTCTGTTAATTAAAACAAAATTGTAATTATAATTGAAATAATAAATTTAACAGTTTACAAACTATTATAAACAATCCTTAAACCACAGAAGTATTTTCAGTTAATTTCTTAAACCTGCCTCAACTGCCATTAAATGAAAAAAAAAACAAACAAAAAAAAACAAAGTGGAAGCAAACATCATCAATTCAAATCCCATGAAACTTGTATTTTAATGTTAGCAGCTTATCTATTTATTAAATGCATTCTATTCCTATTTATAAAAAAATGCCTCTTTACTTTTCTTTTATTATGATTTCTTTCCTCATGAAGAATTTTTACATTTTCAAAATCAAATTTAAATTTATATTTACATGGTTTTCATGATCAAAGAAAACTGAATGAGACATTAAATCACCATTATTTTTACTTTTTACATGCATAACAATTAATGCTTTCTCAATCTCTTCTCAATACTGCACCTAGATTCACCTATATATGATAGCATACAATCACAAAAAATTTGATATATGACATTACTTTTCTGCTTGACAGGTATGACATCTTTAAAATTATTGATTAATTTATTAATATTATTGGAACATAGAATGAAACATTAAACACATTCTTAAATATATCCTTAAAAATTTTCACTTGTGGATATGAAATAAATGGAATAGATATCCATTGTTTAGTATTAATCTTCATTTCCTTTAAATCATTAGAACTTTTTTAACTTGACATAAAATATTGCTTATTTGTTCCATTTTGTAGCCAACTTCAAGCAATTCCTTGGCAAATATCTCAATATTTTTCAGTTTTTCACTTTGGTAATGACATAATTTTTTATTCTGAAACAAAAAAAAAATCTAAAACTTGCCATCTTATGCATCATTGGTACTTTTGATTTACAATTTATATATCCTTTTTTTTTTGCAATGGCTTAATTATTAATTTATAATTTAATATACTGTTATTTCTTGTAATAATTAAATCTAAATATTTAATATTTTTGTCCTGTTTCTTTTTAATAGTCCATTTCAAGCCATTCAACTTATTTAATTCCTCTATAAGCAAATTTATGGTATTAGTATTTCCACAAACAAAAACATCATCCACATATCTTTTGTAAATTTTAATATCTCCAGAAGTACACATATTTAAAATACTACACTCATATGTAGATAAATCAAAATTACAAACTTGTGCAACTACAGGCAGACCCATATGCCAACCTTGAGACATTTTATATTATTGACCTTCAAAAGATGCAATAATGTTATCATTAAAATTTTTTAAAGAATCAACAATAAACTTTATCATATATTTACAAATATTTTTACTTTTTAATGTATGTTCAGTTATTTTTATGGAATTCATTGTATCAATAGATCCATACACTTCTGTAACATCCAATGAAGCAATAACATCATTCTCATCAATCACCAAATTTTGAATACTATTTATAAAGTCAAATCACAGCTAAAGGCTTCAGGTATTTGCTCTTGTAGCATTTGTCATTAAAAAAATAAATAAATAAGCTTGTTTAGAGCTATTAGCAGGCTCTTAACATATTACATATTGGTAATGTAATGACGTAGGCCATTTACCATGTGGCTAATTTTTATATTTATATATTGTAATGATCCAGAGAATAAGACTTAACGTAATCTGCACTACAGGGCGCCATCTAGGCATTTGAACCTAGAAAATTTATAAAGTAGGCAGATACGTAAGTCAAAAAAAAATATTTTTTTTTATTTTGCATCCGGTCATTAGCCCATGTCACTAGCTCAGTGGAATAGCAGAGATTTAAAAATATAATCTAAGAGTATATATATATATAAATAAAATAAGCCACTGCCAGTAATTAACACACAAACATTTATTTATTTCACATATATATAAGATTTAAAATTATTTTAGTATTAGTTTTACATTTCAAAATTTAACCTACATTTTTAACTTTGATTTTTGACTTTAATTTACATTTAATTACTATTATATTCTAATTTTACATTTTAATTAAGTTCGCACAGATAAATTTATGAAAGCTTGTTTATAATGTTGACTATAGATGGTTACATAGATTTCAAAAATAAACATAAACGATCAAAATACAAAATTATTGATACTGACAATTGCAGAGGGAAATTTATAAGTAACCCAATAGTATTCACCATAAGATACTTGCATTGTCACCAATGACTTAAAAGACATCCGAATAAATACATTTTAGATACTCATCATAAGGTATCATTATTTATCGAATGTCTATATATTTTGATCAAATATGAAAACCCAAAACATATTTAACCGATAACCAATCCATGCAAGCATCTATAAACAACTTAAATTTAATGCATTTTTATTTAGGGTCGAGTATGAATAGACTACATAAATTTGCATTTGAAAATAAAACATTCTATCCCCATTTAACCTTAAGCTAAAGGTTTGCAGCCAAAACAGGCGTCAATTTATCTGATATATCGATGCATTCAATGTAATACGAAATATGGCAGCACCAAAAAGTTAAGAGAAGAAATTGCCTCTTGTCAAATAGGAATATGACATCTATGTGACAAGAAGAGCAATAAAAAAAAATTCCATAGAAAGGAACTGCATTCTCCGTCTTATAATTCCTTCCATAGGCAAATGGGTGAGTGCAGCGTATGAAACGATTCTGCCCGTAGCGAATCTGATATTACATCTACTAATCTCACCAATATATCCAATCCATTGACCCAATTTAACAACGACACAAATAACCTAAGATTACCCTCCCCTAATATAACTTTACAAATCTATACAGCCATTCACGCCTGACTTAAGTTTAACATTGATATATTTTAAGTTGTTGGAAAACAGAAATCAGAAATAAACTTAAAGAACAAAATTAAATAAATAGAAATGATTTTAAACAAATAAATAAAAAATACATCAAATAACATTTTAACTACTTTAGTCAGATAGGAAACTAATGCAATTATTTTAAATATGAAAAGTTTTTAATTTAATGCTCATTAATTATAAAGTTCTTACGGTTTTAAACAGTTCATCTTTATCTGTCGTTAGTAAGTTTGAATAGGAATTTCCATGCCGTCCTGAAGATATTGGTATACATTTAGCCGTTGTTTTATTTATTCATTCGGAGGTTTTTTAATTTAGTTGGTTCTCAATGTAGAAAACGATGTTTCACTCCCTTTTCTTTAACAGCTGAAGGAATTGAAAGGACCTCTTTCAATCCCTTCACCTTCAACTCCATACTAATACATATAGTCACATCGTAATAATCATTAATCACTCTAATAATTTCCAAACTTGTCCTTTTATATTACTTTGAAAGATTGACTTAACATTACATCATTGATGTGATGATCCTTTTCGTTGAGGTCCGATTTCCCAATGGATTTATTTCATTTGCTAAAAGTTTCTATTGTTTTCCTATCTGACCGATGTTTTTACATTTAAATGCCCAAGGCTGATTTACATTTGACTAATTAAATTTATCATTTCCATTTCTGATTAATTAACCTGTTTTCCAAATCAAAGATATATTTAAAGATAAATTTAAAGATATAATTTTATCTCCAAATCTTTTTAAAATTTAGTTTTTAAAATACTTTTTATTTAATAAAGTTTTATATTATTTATTTAAGAAGGTTGCATTAAACTAAATACGTTTTAAGATAATGGGTTTATGCGTGTATATTTGCAGCACAATTATAAATACCACCCACTTATTTATGACTAATTGAAATGCTTAAATAGGATTACTATGAAGTAAATTCCCAAACAGTACTCATCATAAGGTACCACATTTTGATCATAAACATATGTGGCTGTGCGCGCCTATACACGTTAAAGCATAATATATATTAACAAACAAAAAACATATTTATTGCAACCTTTTGACTTTTTTTTTTTTAACAAAAATTAGTTTTAAAATTATTTATACTTTCTCGTGTTTAATATATATGCGCAATTTCTTCTGGAAGTGCTTTTATAAGATTCAAAGTATACGACTTTATGTAACAGATAAAAATATTTCATTTTGAAAAAAAAAATTTACTCAGGGTATACGTGGTTTATTAAACATCGGCCCAAGTTGGGAAAGCCAATTGTGACGATCTGGAGAAATTAGCTTAATGTATCTGCACTACAGGTGCCATCTAGGCATTTGAACCTAGAAAAATTTATAAAGTAGGCAGATACGTAAGTAAAAAAAAAAAATTTTTTTTTTCCTTTTTTAAATTTTGCTTCCGGTCATTAGCCCATGTCACTAGCTCAGTGGAATAGCAGAGATTTAAAAATATAATCTAAGAGTATATATATATAATAAGCCACTGCCAGTAATTAACACACAAACATTTATTTATTTCACATATATATAAGATTTAAAATTATTTTAGTATTAGTTTTACATTTCAAAATTTAACCTACATTTTTAACTTTGATTTTTGACTTTAATTTACATTTAATTACTATTATATTCTAATTTTACATTTTAATTAAGTTCGCACAGATAAATTTATGAAAGCTTGTTTATAATGTTGAATATAGATCCGTTACATAGATTTCACAGTCAAAAACATTTCAAAATAAACATAAACGATCAAAATATAAAATTATTGATACTGACAATTGCAGAGGGAAATTTATAAGTAACCCAATAGTATTCACCATAAGATACTTGCATTGTCACCAATGACTTAAAAGACATCCGAATAAATACATTTTAGATACTCACTGTAAGGTATCATTATTTATTGAATGTCTATATATTTTGATCAAATATGAAAACCCAAAACATACTTAACCGATAACCAATCCATGCAAGCGTCTATAAACAACTTAAATTTAATCCATTTTTATTTAGGGTCGAGTATGAATAGACTACATAAATTTGCATTTGAAAATAAAACATTCTATACCCATTTAACCTTAGGCTAAAGGTTCGCAGCCAAAACTGGCATCAATTTATCTGATATATCGATGCATTCAATGTAATACGAAATACGGCAGCACCAAAAAGTTAAGAGAAGAAATTGCCTCTCATCAAATAGGAATATGACATCTATCTGACAAGAAGAGCAATAAAAAAAACTCCATAGAAAGGAACTGCATTCTCCATCTTATAATTCCTTCCATAGGAAAATGGGTGAGTGCGGCATATGAAACTATTCTGCCCATAGCGAATCTGATATTACATCTACTAATCACACTAGTATATCCAATCCATTGACCCAATTTAACAACGACACAAATAACCTAAGATTACCCTCCCCTAATATAACTTTACAAATCTATACAGCCATTCACGCCCGACTTAAGTTTAACATTGATATATTTTAAGTTGTCAGAAAACAGAAATCAGAAATAAACTTAAAGAACAAAATTAAATAAATGGAAATGATTTTAAACAAATAAATA
Source organism: Epiperipatus broadwayi (assembly GCA_028023455.1). Taxonomy (NCBI): domain Eukaryota; kingdom Metazoa; phylum Onychophora; class Udeonychophora; order Euonychophora; family Peripatidae; genus Epiperipatus; species Epiperipatus broadwayi. The sequence goes on along the minus strand of JAQFVV010012404.1, from coordinate 422,907 downwards.
AAAAATACATCAAATAACATTTTAACTACTTTAGTCAGATAGGAAACTAATGCAATTATTTTAAATACGAAAAGTTTTTAATTTAATGTTCATTAATTGTAAAGTTCTTACGGTTTTAAACAGTTCATCTTTATCTATCATTAGTAAGTTTGAATGGGAATTCCCACACCATCTTGAAGATATTGGTATACATTTAGCCATTGTTTTATTTATTCATTCGGAGGTTTTTTAATTTAGTTGGTCCTCAATGTAAAAAACGATGTTTCACACCCTTTTCTTTAACAGCTGAATGAATTGAAAGGGCCTCTTTCAATCCCTTCACCTTCAACTCCGTACTAATACATATAGTCACATCATAAATCATTAATCACTCTAATAATTTCCAAACTTGTCCTTTTATATTACTTTGAAAGATTGACTTAACATTACGTCATCGATGTGATTATCCTTTTCGTTGCGGTTCGATTTCCCAATGGATTTATTTCATTTGCTAAAAGTTTCTATTGTTTTCCTACCTGACCGATGTTTTTACATTTAAATGCCCAAGGCTGGTTTACATTTGACTAATTAAATTTATCATTTCCATTTCTGATTAATTAACCTGTTTTCCAAATCAAAGATATATTTAAAGATAAATTTAAAGATATATTTTTATCTCCAAATCTTTTTAAAATTTAGTTTTAAAATACTTTTTCTTTAATAAAGTTTTATTTTAATAATTTTTCATTATCTGTGCGATTTAATATATACAAGTTTAAGATGATATTTAATTTCAATTTTTAATTCTTAAAGAAAATTTTTAAATGCGAACTTTTTAATTTACTTTCATGTTTAATAAATAAAAAAAAAACCAATGTAACGAACGTCTGTGCTCGTTACAATATATATATATATATAATGAATTCTTTTGTTGAAAAAAAATGTTAAATAAATTTGGACATAAAGCATCCAAATGATGATACAGCAGAAATAGATTATATTTGACTAACGGAAAGTATTTTAACATTGCTATATTCCTAAAAACCTCAACTCAGAAAATAATCATTGATTAGTGAGATTGTAAGATAGGTGTTAATGCAAAACTAGAAAGATAAAAATTATTAAGAAAAACAATATTAACAATTGATTTTCCTAACTTTTGAAAGTAATCCAATGAATTTAAATTAGAACGTGCCAAGTATTTTGAAATATTAACAGATTTTAGAAATGATTTCTACTTGCGTGAAATCAATAAACGGGTAAATGATAGTAAATTTGTTGTTGAGAGACCAGTATATATATATATAATTAATCAAAACAATACAATATTTAATACAGTAAAAAAATATTTTAAAAACAAATATCATAAATTTGTTATTTAATGACTTAAATAGTTTAGAAGGTTTAAAATGGAGCAAATCTTTTGAAGAAAAAATGTCAATTAAAAATTTAGATATTAAAGTTAGTCATAATAAAATTAAATTAGATTATTGTATGGTAATAAAAGATATTGGAAAAAGAGGATATATTTCTTGGTATTAAAATGTGCCAATAGTACATAAATTATCCGGTTTAAAATTATTTTTATTTAGGAATAATAAGTTATGTAAATATAGTTCTGATAAAATAAGTAACATAAATGTATTTACTATAGATTTGTTAAATATTGGATAGATCATAAATTAATTTATAATATTGTTACTAAGTTTAATAATAATAGTAATATTTTAAGTACTATAGATATTGATAAAATAAAATATACTTGGATATCAATACCATTTATTTGTAATGAACAAGTAAAATTTATAAAACAGATATATAAAAATATATGTCGAGTACTAATTTAAATAGATTAATAAATAACTCAAAAAATAGATGTAGTATTTTAAGTCAAAGTTATGCAATATATAAATGGCTGTGTGTTTGTGGAATGGTATATATAGGTGAATCTCGATGTACATTGGAGAAAAGATCAAAGGAGCATTTGTTGTTATATAAACGAGTACAAAAATCAAGACAAGAAAATGTTAGAAATGATGACATATCACCATCAGTATTTTTTGATAATAATGTAACATGTAATTATGGTTTTGGTTTTGATTTTAATAAAGTTAAGATTTTGTGTATTGAAAGAAATAATAATAAACATAAAATTAAAGAAGCTATGTTAATAAAAAGTGAAAAGCATCATTTGATAAATAGGCAGGTTGCCAATATAAAAAATAATGAATTGTGGGAAAATTGATGTATGACATATTACTTTTTGCTTACATTTGTAACATTTTTTTTGTAATACAATTTGAATATAATTGATAACAACTACATAGATAATTGAAAGTACATCTATTAAATTGTGGTATATATTTGTTTGTAAAATATTTTTTACTGTATTAATTATTGTATTGTTTTGATTAATTATATATATTTTATTATAATTGGAATACAGACATTGATTAATAATTTATATATATATATATATATATAAAGAATAATATTTAATAATTTATATATATATATATATATATAAAGAATAATTTTTTTAAAAAAATGATCTGTTAATTTTCTAAAATGGTAAGAAAAAGAATTAATAATGATACAAAGAAATATAATTGTGCATTGACAAGAAAAACTATGAAAAAAAATAAAAGTATTAAATATCATATTGATACTGTAAAGTTGTTTTTGAAATATAAAAAAAATGGAACTATTACTAAAAAAAGTGACAATATCATGAAATGTGAAGTAGAAATCTATAAAAATTATGTAGTAATAATTAAAAATAAAACAATGTACCCCCACCCAAGTTGTGCAGCATTTTAAATGAAGAAATGAGACATACATTTAAATCTATGAAGAATATTACAGCTCCAGAAGGTAATAAAATTATAATTTATTTCATAAAAAAAGTAGGTGGAAAAAAATTGTTGGCAATGTTGTATACCATGTATCTATGTGATAAAGTTGTATGTGATGATTGGAAGAATGCAATAGTAATGATGATGTTTAAGAAAATTGATACTAAAAAGATATTAGAAACTATAGACATACCAATTTTTAATAGTTTTGCACAAAATCTTTATTAAGATAATTATAATTTAACTACAGTGAAGTTTGAATGCTAAATAACTAAAAGAACAAATTGGATTTTAAAATGGTTTAACACAGTGGATCAATCCAAGTATTGAAATAAGTTAGATTCCATTATGCTTTAGATTTGTATAGGATAAAAAATCATTTGATTTTATAATAATTTTTATTGTGATTAAAGCATTATATCATCAACATATAGATCTGAGATATTCTCATAAAATATAAAAATGTAATAGCAATGTTTACATTATACGGAAGATTCCATATCTCTAAAACTTTATACAGCAGTTTTCCAAGACATATTGTGTGATTTAAATTGAAAGCTAAGAAAACATTTAAGCCATTTAGATTTTTCTGATTTTGTGGTTGTTTTTGCAAATAATGTTTCACCATTTCAGGAAACATTATAAGATTTATCAGATAGAAGTGTAAGATTAAAAATAAATATAAAAATAATAATGTTTTGTTTAATAGATTTCTAAAAAGTAAAAAATAAATAGTGATAATTATGAATTTTAAGAAGTTAACAACTATAAATATCTTAAACAGAATGTTAATACAGATGGAAATATAATTGATGAAATTAATCATAGAAATAAATTTAATGCTTTTGGTAAAAATAACTTGATATTGAAATATGTCTATGTGTTTAAAAAATGTTTTTAATAGGTGTGTTTTACCAGTTCTTACCTATGAATTTGAGACTTGGCAATAACAGAAGTGCAAATCAGAGATTTCTCATCATTCAACAAAGTGTAGATAGATGTATGTTAGGAGTAATAATAAGAAATTAAAAATAAAATATATGAATGAAAGCACAAACAGGAATCATTGACATCACTGAAAGAATTTATAAACTTAAATGAAACTGTATTGGACATATTTCTGAAAGAAGTGGCAATAGAGGAACAACTGGATCTCAAAAGATTGTAAAAGATCTACAAACAGACAACATTTGACATGGATGTATAAAATAAAGATGTTTGGTAATAAGTTATAGAAAGAAATATTAGGAATCAGGGAAATTAAATTGGATTAAACTCAAAAAATCTTATCCTGCTGAGTGATGATGTTTGAAAATAATCATGATGATGACAACTCAATGGATTGCAGTCAAAAATTAAAAGAAATATATAGAAACTATAAATAAGAATGAAGTATCACTTTATAATCTTTTTGTCAATTATATAAAGATATTTTACTTTACAAGAATGTCTAATTTGATTTGACATTTTGAAATATTATGGTATAGATCGAAGATATTATGGAATTCTGAAATCCAATAGCAATAATTAGGTAGTGGCATAAAAAATATCAGTATTGTCGTTTGCCAGAGTTATTTATTTTATGAAATTTCTTAAAGCAGTTTTGCATAGAGTATTTTGCAGAATTAAAAGATAAATCCAAAAAAGTAAAAATAAATGTAGATTATATAAATAAATGAAACTTTTGGCAGATGATGTAATTGTTAGCACAGATTGCTGCCAGAAATTTTACAAGCATTATCTAACAAAATATAGTTTTAAAGATAAATAACGAAAAGACTAAAGTAAAATTAAAACGATTTCTAATGATAAATTTTATGAAAAGAGCAATTATAAATATCTTATTCAAATTGTTAATGTAAATGGAAATATAGTGTATGAAATTAATTAGAAATGTAATTTTGGATAAAGAGATTTCAGTAGAAATAATTTAGTGCAAAAATATATTAATGTGGGTAAAAAATAATGTTTTTTTTATTAAATGTGTTCTATTAGTTCTAATTTACTGATTTAAAATATCAATGCTTAACTGATGGAAAATATTTACAATAAAATATGACGTAGAGATTGAGATTGGTTTGTATGTTGATATCCTTGAATAAACTTTAAAATGACATTGGGACAGTTTAATCTTTCTTCTGAAAGAGATCATAACTGAATAAACAACTAAAATTCTAAACTAGATTTCAAGTCATTTTAACAAACATACAAAGATATCATATGTTTAATAGATAAATTAGATGAAAAAGTTTTTGCTACGATGTGTAAAAATGAAATTATAGTATAGTAATGCTAAAACTCACAAATGTCTAATTGCACATCACACTGATACTATTTGAAACGATATTATATTTATTTATAAAAAATTATAATAAGTTATCATGTATCAATCAATTTTAATATTTAAATAATAAATTATTTTTCTTCTTATTATAAATTTATTATTTTTTAAAAAAACTGTCTACAAGATCATGCAAACTCTTTCGTAATCATTTAAAAAGATTATTTATTTAATAAAAAACTTATTATAAATTGTAAATTATTAATCAATTGAATTTTTATTTTTATCATATAAACAAAATAGCTCAATGTTGTGCATGATGTTATGTTAGAGTCATTGTTTATAATAAACAACTCATATATTAGTAGACAACGAATAAACATTAAAATTGATGATTTTTATCTACTTTCTATAGCTTAAATACTGGTGTTTTTTTTTCCAATAAATTTATTAAACGTAAATAAGTATGATATAAAGTGATTTTGTTCAGAAAAAAAATTAATTAATACAAACATAAATTTTGTACAAGTGTGAATTTTTGATTATCTTCTGATTATCGGTTTTGGGTTTTTTTTAATCAAGAAATTTTATTGTGAGCTCAAAGAATTACGTTATGGCAATAACATAGTTATGTTGTTAACAGACACTATAATAAAGGTTACATAACCCAATACTAATGGTCTTTGCATTAAAAATCAACTGTTCAATCACAAATTGTTCATTGCTACAAGGCTCCATGTAGCATTGTAGATGTATGTTGGAGCTAATTTTTCATCTCTGTTTCTGATGGCCTGAAGTTTTTCCAAAAGTAATTTTGTACAGTCAACCAAGGTATGGCCATAAATGAGTGTACACCTAGTTGACCAATAGGCAAACAGCAGAAAAGTTATTGATTTTTATGGAAGGAAAGATCCTGTTGGATATGCTAGAAATCAGTCCAGGGTGGAGAGGCACTCTAGTTTTGTATATGGATGCAATAAAGTCTCTGTCACATTGGAGTGAAGTACAATGGCTCAGAATAAGTATTATTGTGTCATCATCTTGTTTGCATAATGGGAAAATCAGGTACAAGCATGAGAACTCTCTATGATAGACCAGAAAGTGGCATGTGGGCAGAGCACTGAGGTTTAATTTAATCAAATTCGAGATGTCACTGTTTAAACTTTTTAATGATTGGGAAAGATTAGCAGTGCTGAATTGGGGAAATTTCTTTATTAATTAAGTGGTATGTATCCCAGTACATAATTTTCTGTGAGTTAAGCTGAATAGGTAGAGGGATACATTTTGCAATATTTAACAATAAGGATGACAATCAACTCTCATGGGGGAAGGAGGGGTGTCTGTAGGACAAACAGATGTAAAACATGATGCTTCCAAAAAATGAATAGATAGGTTAAGGATGGTGTTATGTGTACACTGGAAATAAAAGATTAAAACAGAGTGCAATGATAGCCCATTGAGTTTTGTATGCCTATGGAGACTTTTGCATTAAAAACAATTATTCATTTTCAGTATTCTATTTTATAGACACTTAATAGAAGCTGAACTAATTAATAGACATAGGCCTGCTCTTAATATAGTCATGAAAATAAACAGAAAAAATGATATGATGCAGTGTTTTAATTGTTTGCATTTTTTTAATCAAGAAAAATAAATCATTCTCTATACAATTAAATAATTATCTCTTCGTAAATGTAATACTCATTATATTTACTCTAAATATTATCATTATATTCATGAATTCTTGTCTTTTCTTTTTTTCAATTAATAAATGGTTTTTGTTTCTTTTTAATGTGGAAAAAAAAATCTAATAAAAATTACTTGTTAGTATATTTAAAACGTGCGATATGAATTAAACGCTATAATTATATAGTAATAATAATGCACATTATTATAAATGTTTATTCCTTGGAGTAAAAATTTTATTTTAATATTTGCTTTTTGGAAAATTTTTGCTTTGCACACATATGCATTTAAGGATTTAATAATACTTTTTAAAATTCTCATTCAGTGCAAGAAGCATTTATATTAATGCATATAATTATCATATAAAAATATAACTTTTATACAAGTCATTGTTTCTTTTTGTTCATAAATAATTATTAATGATTTTATTCATTTTGATTACACAAGATCTTTAAAATTTCTGTTTTTACTACAATAACATAAATTATATTTTCTATGATTTTTGTTTTCTATGAGCATCTTTAATACTACCACAGTATCTTGTTTTATCACTACTACTGATATTAGTATTACTATTCTTACTATTATGCCAGGTGTAACCATGTACCAGACTGTGCAAGAAAGGACATTTTTAGATCACATTTTCTAATATCTTCCACGTCTGTGATTGTTAGGAATATTCTTAAGAAAAGTCTTTACCAGCTGAAATACCTACCTTCCTGAAATCCAGATCCAAGTTATGAGTGACTTTACTCCCTTGAGCAAAGACAACAATTGTAGATTTCCTGCATACTAAACCTGTCCCCACCATTGCTTTCTTAATTCTCAATGATTTGAGTTAATAAAAATGAAAAGGAAATTAAAATATGGAAATTTTGTAGCATGGACACACAATCTTATTGTCACATTAAATATAAGATGATATCTGATGTTATGAGAGGTTCATGATGACTGGGTCCTACAACTACTTAAATGACTGAAGGAATAAAAAAGAAAACAACAAAGATTATATATATTAGAGGTAATACCTAGTCTATGATGAACCAACACCCTAACCTGCAAAAAATCTTTTTATTTCTCTGCATTACATATAAATTTATAATTCTACTATTGATGTATATAAAATTTTATTATAATTATTATATTAGTAGATGCCAGAGATTGATATCTAGCTTATGGAATTATTCATGTAGAAATTATAATCCTGGATACAAGCTTTGTTATTTTTACATCAAATCTAAAAATAATGTTTATTTATAACATCAGTTATTAAAATACAAATCTAGAAATAATGTTTATTTATAACATCAGTTATTAAAATACATTAGTTAATCATGCTTTATCATTGTAAATATATACAGACATATTTATGTGGTGTATAGTCAATTAGTGTTTATATATTTAAATATTTGTTTGAATTCAAGGTTATTTAAAAAAGAATTTGATTATAAATTCTGCCTTGTCAATTATCATGATGATAATACAATGAAGGCTTTAGTTTAATTATCATTAAAATTCACATCCAAACGTTAATTTCAAATTATTGCAAACCTATTTAAGTAGAAATTAAGATGCTACATGTGAGGTGATGCTAATTGGATTCTTGAGCAGTTGATGATATCAGATTTGATTGACAAAAGCACATATTCTACAAGATGTTAATTGATTTTTTTTTATCAACTTTATTGTGTGAAAGACAATATATTCTATAGAGATCATAAGTAAACTAATGTTAATTTATTACATATTTTTGTGGTCAGTAAGACATTCACTATTTTTATTTGTAGTACAAAATGCACTTAAATAAAAAAATAATTTTATTGAAGGCATTTATTATATTAGTTATTTCAATTCAAGCACATTTTCAGTGAGTGAAATCATGATTATTAGTTACTGTTAAAGGTAATTAGTATGTGTTAGTTACTATAATGGCTATCTCATTAATATGTGATGTTAAATATTCCAATGAACATTTAATGGAATAACTATTTGATATTTTGTAGATGATTTTTTGTTGATTCTGTTTTTCTGTCTTTGTTGGTGAATGTTTGTTCGAGTGGAAAAGGTGTTGTTTCGAAGACAACGAAAATCAAGGTCCTTTTCCGAAATTTTAATTATTCTCGCAAAAATTCGTGTTGATTCTAAATAAAGGAAAACGGAATTTTTTTTATAAATCACTAGAGAAAGACTTATAAATACTTTTATTCTTTGATGAAAAATGACTATATCTAAGTGTTTGAAACGCAAAAAAATTTAAATAAAACTTTCTATTTTGTTTGTTATATTTTTTTTGAATGTGATAAACTTTAAAATTATTTATATTTTTTAAGGCTATGTTTGTCTCTGTGTTCTTTTCTCATTGTCGAACTGAAAGTTTTTTCCTCCTGAGTCTAGTTGGTAGCTTTTCTCTTGTTACTTTTGGATCATGGTAAATTAAATTTTCTATGTAGTTAGTGAAATAATTAGTAATTTTTATAAATACATTATAAATGTAATACCTGTTGTATTCTATTACATATAATTTAAATTTTATATAAAATATGCAGATTATATGTAATAAATTTAAGTAGTAAAAACTATTCTATCATTCAATCATTATATAAAATTAAAAAAAGAACAAACTCTTTCTACAGGACCTTGTGTTCAGAAACAAAATTTCTGATTTCATATGAACTAGTGCCTATCTTCTAACATTTTAAAGGAAACAATGTATTTTCTTATATGATTAGCCTAAGACTTTTCTTCTTATTAATAATTTGAATGAATAAATAATAAGGTATAAATAACTTCAAATTGTATATGATAAATTGAAATATGGACCTCTTTATATGCTTGTCTATTCTTCAGACATTAGGCAATTGACAAAGTAGATTCTTTACAAAAGACATAAGTCATGCAAAGGGATATGTCTGTGCTTTCCTCATACAGAAACAGTATAATGGATATTTACCTTAAGATTTCCTTTCAATTTATATATTTATTTGTCTAATCTAATAAAATGGTTTTCTTTTTGCTGGTGAGCGCCATATTGAATTTTTAAAAATTAATTAACCCACCCACAAATTTTATCATAACTTAAGTTTGTATTACTCAAAAATGACATAATATATATTGTTTGAAATAAATCACCAAAATGTAATTACCTGAAAATATCATTGTATTCAAAGTAATAAAAAAGAATAAAAGTTAATACTTCTAATAATTATTTTCTTTATCTCTCAACTTAAATTATATTTTTGTTAGTAGGTTAGTTGGATTCAACATAAAATTTCTGAAAAATTGGTATATAATATACCGGTCAACATATTATTCACCCAACATGACCTAAACCCTGAAGTCAGATTCAAACCCAGTTGAAACAAAGAATTAAATCCAAGACCAAACTGAATTCGAACCCAATTCATGAGCTCAGATCAAACCTAATGATAATACATATTGACAGCACATGACTTTGCACCAAGGAACTAGCTCAACAGATGTGATGATTTCTGAGACCCCTGATCTGATTCTAGCTAACACATAAAAAAATGACTACAGATATTTCTAAGTAAATTCATATATGTCTATTTGGGTTGCCAATACAAACAGTGAGCATTAATATTTAAAAATAATTAATAAATAATGGAGAAAGTCAAATCAAGTATGTTATATAAAATATTTAATAGAAGTAAATATTTGTTCAAACGTTTATGATTAGCATTATACATTACTTCTAGTCTTTGGAGCATGAATTACAATTTACAATAAGTAGTGGCAGTCATGCTCATATGCCAATAATTAATATGCAAGTATTGAAGAAGGATATGTTTATACCCTGACAATTAGACAAAGGTAAATGAAGGTATTTTATTTGGAAAGAAACTATGATTCTAATTTTATAAAAGAAAGATGTGAGATTACATCCATAAATCAATTCATGAAGAGCCTGATAAATACCTAGGGTATAACTTCAGTATTTAACAAAGAACTTATTTAAATTTATAAATGAATATAAACTTGTTTGATTTTAATGAAATCAATTCATTATGATTTATAAGCAGAAAAGTGGGGCTTTATTGGAAATGAGGAATAAACAGTACTAATGACTTATGAGCAACAAAACAAATATAAAATATAATGGTTTGTCACTGATTTGAGAAGTAGAAATGTGGCTTGTCTGCACTACAAATGATCCATGAAACACAGGGAAAGCCAGGTCGGGACACAGCTACGAACCTTGCTGTTCTAATATAGTAATGAGTGAGGGAGGAAGTGATTTCTTCCTATATGTTTATAGTAACAATAATATTACTGATGTGACAAACCTAAGGAGTAAGAGGTGGCTTGCATTAGCAATGATCATCATATTTAATTAAGAAAGCCCAAATTACATAAGAAATGCTTCATGTAATGACCTGATCATGTCAGATTAAAATCAAACTTGCTTTGAACAAAAGTGCTTAAACACAATTATATAATTATAATAATCATACCCTAAATATCATGCCCTCCCTGAATATTAATATAAAATACGAATTTTAAATTAGAATGTATTGATTTTATTTCCTTTATCAACCTTTAGTAAAATATGAATAAATAAGTTTGGGAACTTAAATAAAATAGCCAGGAGCATAGGTTATAAAATGGTCTAATAATAATTATCAGCCATAGGTAAAATAGCAAACATTTAATAAATCCTTCAACTCAATAATTAATAGAACCGTATTAATTTAGTTCTAATTGGCAATAATTAAACTATAAAATTTAATACAATATTATTTTCATAAGGTAAGTTTAGCGAAAGAGATTATTATTGAGTTGAAAGTATTATTGGCATATTTTCAAAAATAAATTATATTAATAATCATTTAAATAAATATATAAATAAAGTTAGTTAAAATGAACCGCCATAGTAAGAAAAGGAAAGTTAACAAAATATTAATTTTAAGACTAGAGATAAGAATAGAGAATTACTATACAAATTAAGATATTATAAAGTGAGGAGAAATTCTAACAGTAGTTAACTTAAAATGTGATTTGATGTAGAGTTCATAAACAGACCAGAAATTTGCGGTTCATGAAATAGAGATATTACCAGTTTTTCATGGCTTGTTCATTAATTTATATGACAGAGTCCGGTTGGGTTTAGAAAACAACATAGGTGCACTGTTTAATTCATGTGAATTGCATTCATGGATTGGTTTCCTTAATATTTTGGCAGCTCATGATTAGTATGGAAAGTTCTAATAAGCAGCTACATTTTGAAGATTTTAAGGGAACTTTGGGTTCCAGAAATCAGCTCCCAAAGTTAGCCATGCACCATGCTAAAAATACTATCAAAAATCATAATTAAAAGTGACGTAGCTTCACATAGCAACTCTTCTAAAAAAGTAATGGCTTTTTTTAAAACTTTTCAGGCTATTTATACTTTTCCTGCAGTTTCCCGGCCATTCTGACTCTGATGCCTTCAGGCTAACTCTTTTAAATTATTACAAGTTAAAATTTTCTTTAATTGATTTCTGATCCATTCCTCCAATAAGACTTTCAAATCCATTAACTTTGAATTCATTTTCTATTTAGAAAATGAATTTGTAAAATCTGAAATAAATGATTTTAATTAAGAACCATCCTTACATTTTAAATTATCATTTTAACTAATTAATAAAAATTTCCCATTGTCTTTGGGAAAGGACGATCTGAAAGCTTATCAAAAGAATGTAGCTTTTAATCACATAAATTTGAACAAAATGGTAAAAGTAAAAATAAAACATTCCGATGTAATGAAACTTTATAATGAATATATATATTTAACTATTCATAAATATATACATGCAATCCATGCAATTACAATATATATTTTCATGAATAATTTTATCATGAGATTATTAATAATACAAACAAGTTTAAACACAAAATAATTGACTTTAATAAATGTTTAAATAATCTGTTTTAACCGAAAAGTGTGTAATGAATAGCATAAAGCCCCATTACATTCAGAAATATTCAAGATTAGTGACAGTGTTTGAATTAGGCTACAGGTGGGATCTCATGAAGCTTGGATTGAACTTAGGTCTGACTGCTTCAATAATAATACTTATCTAAGGTAATCCATTACATGAAAACTTCATAGAATAAAGATGTTAATACCTTTTACTTTTCATAGTAGCCCTTCAAAATGCATTTACATACAGGGGTTTGCAATGAATATGTCATGCCTAATAATATTCCTTATAACAAGTAGTTAATATTGATCAATAATTAGTATAATTTGAATATTATAATAAAGAACTTCAATAATGTTTGTAATTTATTAAAAATTACTACTAAAATAGTCATTATATACAAAATAAAATAATAAAATAAAATAAAAAGTGAATGAAATACTAAATTCATTATAGAGTTAAGCTTGAGATACATAAATAAGTAGTTTAGAGTCAGTGCAATGTAATATTATTTATCCTATCTTTATAGGCTTTGACAGCTCAAATTGCTTCATGCTACTATGACCATACATTTAGTAATAGCTTCATCAACTGCCACCTCTTATTGCATTTGATATGCAGTTCTTAAAATTACATTGCAGTAGTGTATAATTGACCTAAGTTTATATACTGTCAAAATCGTTACTTTTAGCATGTGTGTATTTTTATTAATGTTAAAATGCAAACAAGACATTATAGAAAAATCTAAATCACATAATAATATTTTCAAAATATGTTTATCTTTGTCCCATATCACTGAATTCAAATACTGGACCCAAACCCACATCATACCAAAAAATGCAGATAATTCACGATATAAATTTATACAATCATGAGCTATTTTTTTGATCAGCATATATATTAATTTCAATAATAATTTTTTCATATATTTTTTATCAAATATAAATTCAAATAATAATTAAAAAATATATAAAAATAAAATAATAATTAAAAAAATATATTACAATAAATACTTACCATCAACTCCCATTAACATTTATTCAAAAAGTGCAGCAGTATAAACTTGTATTTTTTTCTGATGTAATTTTCAAGGTAAAAATATTGCTCCGTTAACAATGAAAAAACTGTAAGACAAAAAAATTTAATTTACTTGATCACAAAAATTATCATAAAATTTTTATTTTTTATCATAGAAAAATAAAACTTACCTTTTCTGAAACTAGAAATAAATATGGAAACGACGGTGTAAAAAGGGCATGCATAGACTGCATAAATTTCTGTTAATATTAAGCTTAAACCGGATGTTTATAATTTGAAAATTCTTGAGCATCTTAGATGGTCATTAAAAGGAAGTTATATGAGGCTACTCTATTCATTCAGTAGCTATAATGAAATACTTTGAGTTTTCTACATTAATATAAGATTAAATCTAATTGGTATGGGAATCAGGTGCTGGGAAGTAGATGAAAGAAATTGTTTATGCAAAACTTATATTGTTATAAGAAATTTACATTTATTAATATATGTAGTAGTAAAAAAAGTCTTTAAATAGATCCATTTTAGTTTTTCAAAATAAATAAATAAATAAAAAAAAAACATTATTTATGCAGCTGTACAAATGTCAGATTGTTAGTGTTTAAGTTATTTTATATTCTAGTGCTTTGCCTATTTTAAAATAATAAGCTACCCATTTATTGATCAATGTTACTAAATAAATTGTTTGCCTAAGAACTTTTTCTGGAAAAAAACCCCCTAAACCTTATAAAAGTTTCACTCAGTTCTTACTTCAATTCAGATTATATACACAAATGATTTATCACTAAGCTGTAAGGTTTTTATACAGCTTACTGCAGGTGTAGTCCTCTTCAACAGCAGCTCTCCTAATGAAATAGTAAAGAAAATGTTATCACGCTTGTCATGGGACAGGTCATAGAATTTTGGTCTATTGTTATTTAGATATCTATTTTGTCAGACAATAACAAGATAGTCATCTGGGGAAAAACTTGCCTTTAATATGAAAATTTCCTAACTTTATCCAGTTCACATTCAAACTTAGGCTATGGGCATAATTGGGACATATTTAGTAATTTTCACGATTAAATCAATTTTATTGTCAAAGCAAATACATCTATCATATACTTTTTCTAAACGTTCATTAAACTATTTACTGTAATATTTATTTTAAAGCAGTCTATCGATCTTATACATTTTGTTTCTAGGCTACACATATATATATATATTTATTTATTTATTTTGTTACATATTGTGCAAAGGGATTTATGTAATGTTTTAAATAACAATAGCATTATTTTATTTTCTCCTAAGCACATGCAAAAATACTGGTTTTAGCATTTTTTTATTTTTTATTCTGACACATCTAATATATTGTATGATCAAGTGAAATTATTCAACTTCATTAAACAGGAACTAAAATACGTGTTGTTTTTTTAAAAAAATAAATTAAAATAAAAAATGCAAATTAGTGCGCTATTTGAAAAATGTTTGCATTTAATAGAGACAAGCATACGTCAATTTAATTAATCATAACATTTAATTAAGAATGAAATATTTAAAAATCTTTGCATAAGAGTTGATAGCTGTCTAATTAACTTTACAATTTATTGTACATACATATAATGTAAAATTTAATTAATTTTTTTGAGCTGTAATCTTAATTAATAAAGTAGTTGTTATAATGATTTTTTTTAAAATAAGCAACCAATGTATTGTTAAAAAAAACGACACTTACGTTTACTTAAGTATATTAATTAAAGATAAAATATATCGAAATTCAATTATATGATTATCTTTCCGGCATATATACCAATGTTGATGTTTAAAAAATAACTCTTTATCTATATGCATGCCTATCTTTCTTTTTGTTTATCTGACTGTCTTACTGTCTATCTGTCTCGCAGTCTGACTGTTAACCCATTCTTTCACAATCCCACATATTCATATATTGACATGTTTTCCTATGTATTCACTTGTATATCCATTTACCAATTTGCCCATTTTGCTGTCTATTTATTCAATCCTTAATTTGTTTGATTACATATTTAGTTACCTATTACTCCATCCACTCCATCTATCTATCCATTTAATGATTCATCTTAACTATGTACATATATACATAATTTAAATTGTTTTTTTGGTTAATTTGAGTTTAAAATTTGTTTTATATTGTAACTATTTTAGTAAACTTCTTGTAAAGAACTAATAGAAGAGACAGTTCTGTAATTTATGTCCTCTTTGTTTATCTTTCTTAAATATTAATGTCATTGCTGCATTCTTCCAATGGTGTAATAAATTTTTCTCATTTTGACGTGTATAGTTAAAGAGTTTGGTCTGGGACATTTTTCACAAAATGATAACGGAGGATTTGCAGCATATATTGCAAGGACACATTTAAACCGACCACACAACCATTACCACAACAATCATTAAAAAATTATTAATTATATATTAATCAATTTTGTTTTCTAATCATCAGTTAAAATTATATTATTGACAATAATGACTTATATATATATATCCCAAACCTCTAAATGCAGACAAGTAAAAATCTCAAAAAAACAAAAGAAAATCATTAATGTTAATTTTTTTTTATTAATCAGATGTCAGCAATGAAAATAAAAGTGTCTTCTTGAAAGTCATACACCAATCAGTATAAAATAAGACAGTATAGAACAACTTCATGCTTTTTAAAAAAAAAAAAGAAAAGGAAGGTGAATAAATTACATCTTCAAAAAATTTACTTTTTAAATTTCTAAAATTAAGTTAGTTATCATTTTAATTGTCATTAATAGTAGAGATCATAAGTGACTACAATTGCAATTTGAAAAAGTCAGTTAAAAACCCCCCTACCAATTTCCTTAAAGCTTATATTTTAATCCAAGTTACAAGCTAAAAACAACAAATCATGCATGATTAGTAGGGAAGAAACATCATGGGGTTGGAGCTGCTCATCATGCAAACATGATTCAAGATATGATTATTATTTCAAATTAATTTCATGGTGACTGTGATAGTAAAAAGATCTACAACCCTCTAAAATCAAACAAAGAAATTTTCTCAGCATGGGAAAAATAGTTATAAAAGAGTTTGAGTCATCAACAGGAAGATCCAGATGGTGACCAAAGTATAAACTAGTGGTAAAGATAAGCAGACCTTTCACAATGTGAAGTACAAGACTTTGAACTACAGCTAGTCTATGCTGGATTAACATCTCAAATTATATTTTTATAATTTTTTTATTCTTATTTCTTTTGTTAAATTGTTTTCTTTCTTTTGAAACAGAGAATTAATCCATCCAACCATCAATTATTCTAGAGGGAAGGGGAGCCATCAATTCTATTTTTTATTTTTCATTTAATAATAAAATTTAGGTGCAGTCTTTCTAACTTTCTTGCCAATTGATACATTAGACTACTGACTTAAAAGATGAGAATTTACCTTTATTCAATATTAAGCACTCAGACTTTGACAGTTACTTTATTTCTTATATTCAATGGTTGTGTTCAATTAACTTAATTATTAATTATTTGTTATTTGGAATAAATGACTAAACTCCTGGGTGATTGGTCTGTCATATCATAGATTTGTACAACACCAGATTAGGAGAGGCTTCAGAATATACGAGCAAACTTCAACAAATTATAAAATATAGATAGATCAATAATTAATGAGCAACTGATATTGGAAATTTTAATTATCAGAATTAATTGTTAAAATATAGGTTTTTTTTAAATATTGTATTTGATGTAAAGTTGAAATTATTAAATTAGAATGGTGAATGACCATTCTTCATAGGAATCAAATGTATGGATTAATAAATAGTCAATGAACACAAACATCATGCCTAGACAATTATTAAATTAATCAAAACACATTAGTTTTGTTATAAAACAATTAAGAATTAGAAACAAAACCACCATCAAAATCAATTTGTTAAATATTAAATTAAATTAGTTGTCTGTTATTTGATTTTTTTATTTTCCAATAATTTAAACTATATGCATATTCAATACACACATCAGATATGGAATAAATATACTTTAAAATAGAGTATGTGTACATTTTTTTTGTGAGTTTGAGCTCTGTGGCATAATGAGGATCAAGAAGTGATGAAGTAAGGGAAGTTATGTAAGTGTGAATTCCATCCCACTCAATGAGTAATTGTCATAAAATCACTTCATTAAACCTGGTAAATAATCAGATAACTGACTTGCCCTACCAGGTTTAATGCCATATCTTGAAGCCCAAATGGGAGACTACAGTTAGCCACACCTCTCCTAGAGGAAAAGATCATCCCATTATATATGCTGCCCAGATCTGTGGTGCTCTTAAATAAGACTTATGGCAGCATATATTATTGTCCCATTACATACATATGGCATCTAAGCATGAACTCAGATGGTTGTCATATCAAGACCATATGTCATTGGGAATCTGATCACACACACACACACACACACACACACATATATATATATATATTCTATTATTTTACATATGGAACATCCAATCATTGGGCATGAATCACATATATTGCAATTACAATTTTCAGTGCATTCCATTACATATGGCACTGAACTATAGGGGCCTGAAAACATATGATTATATTATTGTATACACATGATTCAAAACTTCATGGGCTCGAAATTATATGATTACTTCATGATATGCTAATAGTTTTAATATGTGATGAATGGAAACTAGACAAATGACAAACAGCAACAAACAGATACCAATAAAATATTCATGTAGTCAGCCAAATATACAAAGCATAAAATGAGTTGTGAAGTAGCATGTTAAATAAATAAACAAAATGAGGATCAAATCAAAACTAAATTGTAATTCAGGTAAAATGCATGATGGCAGGAAGGTCTCTACAATGTCCGTCAAATTACTTGATACATATAAAAAGAATTAATATGAGATAAAGTTGCATAAAGCTATTTTACAGACAAAGATTATAAAATATAATACACATATATTAGATGATAACTAGTAGTAAAATCATGGCAATGAAATTAGAAAATAGTAAAGGAGTTAGCAAAGAAATTGAAAGGAAAGAAATCCAGGTTGAACATATGTAAATTTCTATTAGGGATAGTTTAGAAACTTCTACTTTCGAAAATATTGTAGAATAGAGTGTAAAAATATATAGGGGAAATGTCTCAGAAATAATCCAATCTCAAGAGACACTAATAATATAAAGAAAGAAAGGAACAGATGAATAAGCTTACTCTCAACCAGATGAAGATAATGATGCAACAAATGATTGTTAACATGAATATAGATTTATCTATTAAAATGGAAAGACAATGCTGATTTAAAAGCTGTTGTATTTAATTTGAAAATGGATTTATCTGCAAAAATGGAAAACAGAATACTGATTTGACTAGTACAATATAAAATCAGAGTGCCAAAATGGAAAAACAGAATGTTGATATATCTAGTAAAATAGATCAACAGAGTGCTGATTTATCTGACAAAATAGATAAATAAAATGCAGAATTAAAATAAGCAATAAAAGAAATAAAAAATATATGGATGAGAGAGATTGCAAGTGTCAAATTAGAATAACTGAATTCAGGAAAGAGATAGAAAAAAATTTGATGAGAAGCTCATTGTGATGACATAAACAGATGATGTTTTAAGAATTGAATACAGAATAGACACCAAGGCCATGAAAATGAAACAAACGTGAAAACTTCAAAGTCATTTTGGAAGTAAATTCAAAGGAATGTAAAGTTAATCACGAGTTGAATGATGAATCCATAAAAGTTAAAATAATCACAAATACTAAAAATATTAATGGAGATTTCATGATAAAAATACCAGTGGTAAACAAAATGGATGAATATATGGAATCATACCAATATATCAACATTTATAAGAAAATTAAATTTGAAATATGTTCTAGGGATGATATTTATAAACCATGTGACAGCTATTATGATAGAATACTTTCGTATCAGGCTCCCTTTATACAAAAGAAATGTCACAACGAAATAAAATTTACAAAACTTTAAATGAAGCAACCATGCTTAATTATCTTAAATGTGAATTAAGATACTCAGAAGTTTTGCATAATGGAAGAGATGATAAAAATCAAAAGAGTAATCAATGGATAGTACTTGAAATTACAATGACCCATACGAAGAAACAAAATGATATTATATTCGATAAACTAAGTAATATGTATGAAGACCCATTCACCTTTATTAAATGTAGAAACATAAATGCTTAATAAGCCTATAATGAAAATGGACATAAAGGATTACAACCTAGGATATGGAAACCAAAGTACTATAAACGGAATAATCCCAAATTTGTTTTGATATAAGAAAATCTTATTAAGACTAAACAAAAATCCACAAAATGTGAATTTAAATTCATGTAAGGGATTATTAGGATTAGGATTAATAAGATTGAAGGCTGAAAGTGTTAAAGAGTATAATACACAACATAGAACTGGTCTTAATAAACTTTTAGAAATAAATCATAGCTTTATTTCTATAACCAATAAGGAAGTATATATTAGCATGAAAATGGAGACTGATGACTTTAACAAGTTGTTCCATTCAGGAGTGAATGACAACTAATATATTTAATGGATGCCAAAGAAAATTCAGTCAGTAGCTAAGTGAAAGAGCAGGATTGGCACCATTAGACAGACCTATACAAAAATAATGCATAGGTCTTCTAAAAAAAAATGTAGCTATAGATAATCAGATCTTCCACTATATAAGCCTTTGGCATACCATCCTATAAATAATAAATATGATTTTAAGTAACTTAGATCTAACAGCACCAAATATATTAACAAAGACACATTATGTAAAAAATAATAATACATATATACTCTTGAAAGTGAAACAAAATCAAGTAATCAAAATTCTAGTCCTACATGACAGCCCAATAACGCACACAACATTGAGCCAATATTTTTTTGGAAAAAAGGAAAATAAAAAAAATATTTCTAGGGAATGAAGCTAAAACCAAAATAAACATACCTCAATCTTATTACACCAACTACTGTTTGCACTCACAAAACACCTATCGATCAAGAAAAAGATCGAATAGTGGCATAAAATGAAAAGAGGGAAAGAAATAATAAACACAAAACTAAATCAAACCATCAATTGAGAATTAAAATAAATATATTTATTTTAATTTCATAGATGGGAAAAATGTAAGCATACATTTAAACTAACCACACAACCATTACCACCACCAATCATTAAAAAATATTATTAATTATATATTAATCAATTTTGTTTTCTAATCATCAGTTAAAATTATATTCTTCACAATAATGCCTCACATATAAATATATCAAACTTATAAATACAAGCAAGTAAAAATCTCAAATAAAAGAAAGAAATTATTAATGTTGAATTTTTTTCCTATTTATTAATGCAGCATAAAATTCTATCAATGTCAGAGTGACAACAACACTGAAAATAAAAGCATGATCTTGAAACTCATACATCAATCAGTGAATGATAAGACAATGTAGAACAATTTTATGCTTTTTAAGAAAAAAAAGAAAGGATAGTAAATTACATCTTTAAAAACTTTACTTTTTAAATTTCTAAAACTAAGTTAGAAATCTTAAATTTCATCAATAGCAGAGCTCATAAGCCACTACAATTTCAACTTGAAAAAGTCAGTTAAGGAAACCCTACCAATTTCCTTCAAGCTTATATTTTAATCCGAATTATAAGCTAGAAAACAACAAATCATGCATGACTAGGAAGAAAGAAGCATCATGGGGGATGGAGCTGGTCATCATGTAAGCATGATACCAGATATGATTTTCATTTCAAATTAAGATTATGGTGACTGTGATAGTAAAAAAATCTACAACACTCTACAATCAAGCAAAGAAATTCTCTCATCATGCAAAAGATAGTTATAAAAGAGTTTGTGTCACCAACAGGAAGATCCAGATAGTGTCCAAAGATTATCTGATGAACTATCATCCAGTTCATGGAAAGGAACTTTCCAAGGGGTAAATATATTCAGACCTTTCACAACGTGAATTACAAGACTTGGAACTATGACTAGACTACACTGGATTAACATCTCAAATTATATTTTAATAATTTTTTTATTCTTATTTCTCTTGTTAAATTGGTTTATTTTTTTAAAAATAGAGAATCAATCCACCCAATTGTCAATTCTAGTGGAAAGGGGGGCCTTAATTTTATAAGTGCAGACTCCCAAACTAGGTTGCCAATTGATCCACTGACTTAAAAGGTGAGACTTTACTCTTAGTCAATATTAAGCATTCACACTTTGACAGTTACAGTATTTCTGATGTTCAGTGTTTGTGTTAAATTACCTCAATTATTGTTTGTTATTCAGAATGAATGACTAAACCCTTGTATGATTGGCATGTTCTATCATAGATTTATGGCACAGAATAGGAGGGGCTTCAGAATATAAGAACAACCAAATTATGTAATATAGATAGACAGATCAGAAATTAATGAGGAACTGATGTTAGAAATTTTAGTTAGCAGAGTTAATTGTTAAAATATAGGTTTTTTTTTATTATATTCAATATAAAGTTGAAATTATTAAATTAGAGTGGTGAATGTCCATTCTTTGTAGGGATCAAAGATATGGGTTAGTAAATAGTTCAATGATCATACCTAGACAATTATTAAATTAATCAAAACACATTATTTTTGTTATAAAACAATCATAAATGGAAATTATCATCAAAATTAATTTGTTAAATATTGAATATTAAATTAAATTAGTTGTCTATTGTTTGATTTTTCTATTTTCCAATAGTTTACACTATACACATATTCAATAATATAAATGATATATTAAAGTTTAAGACTGATTCTAAAAATGAATATTAATGTTTTGGAAGCAGTGACAAACTACCCCTGACAATGATCAAACATTTTTACATGTCATTGTCTAATTAACTCAGTTTGTGATACAGGAAAAAACATTTGACAATAAGAAATGATGTATTCAATATAGCTGATGCTTCAAAGGTCATATCCACAATTTTATGTATTAATTATATTGATAGAAAAATAATTTCCAATTTTAATGATATTTTCATCCTATCTTAGGATTTTATCTGTCTTACTCACAGATATATGTTTCTAGCATTTCAAAAGATTCCTCTAAATGATATTAAACCAATAATTGTTTCTCTATCTTGTACATATCTTTCTATATGGGAAAAATACTTTTCAATATACTTGTAATATTTTGTGTTCAATTTAGTAATTCATATTGAGATATTTATAATGTATAGAAAGCAATCATTATTCATAAAACCATTTCACATTCAAATTTAGTTTAATCAAAAACATCTCTATTTGTTTAACTGCTCAAGCCAGATTACAGTTATTAAAAAATGGCTTGCAACTTACATTTAGTTCTTTGTTTTTGATCATAAAGCATTTTTACAATCTATACTTAATTATAATGTTAGATTGAAATTTTAATTTTATTTTTACAACTTTATAAAACTTTTAATAAGTTATCTGTCATTAATTTGTCATAATAAATATTTTTAATATACTCTACTAATTCATATTATAACTTCAATAAATGTGAAATGAAATTAACATATTGATGAAATGTGCACTAAAGAAACGGTTTGCTAATGATAGTGTTCATTTGTTAATTTTTTTGTATAAAATCAAGTGATAGTACAGAATTTTATTTTACAATAATATATTTGTGGCAATATATTTAATATATGTTATTTATTAGATACTTTTTGGAGCGTTCAATTATATTTGAAATTTTTTACCGTATCATATATCTATGAAGTATAAATTAGAAGTGCATAAAAAATCATAATTACAATATCTTTTCTGATTGCAGCATTTACTTTAGATTCTTAATATTTGTATATTTAATTATAACTATTGTTTTTTTTTTATTACAATTTGGTTTAAGGTTACTAATAAATAAGGCTTTTTAATAAAATTTATATAGTTTTTAAATGTCTAAACATAGTTTTAAAATGTAATAATAATAATTTTCTGATTTCATAATTTCACTTCTATATCTATATACCTTATATGCTATAATAATTGTAGTAATAACTGTTATATATACCTTTGATATTACTATGCATATTAAAATCTCTTTATAATATCAATAATATTTATCTGAATTACTTTAAACCAAAAATGAATTTGCTTTTAAAGTATTATGCAAGAATATATATGAGTCATTTATATATTTTTGTTTGATCTACTATTCTTATTTAATGTAGAATAATAAGCTAAAAATCAGTTTACTTTAGTTTAAAAAAAGTTTAAATTTATGAACTATGGCTAGGTAATGTTATTTTACCTTTCAGTGCATCTTTGCTTTATTTCACCGTAACTGAAATTTAACTACAAAAATGCAAAATTTTGTTTTCTCATTAAATTATTAACATTTGAGTGATAATTTTTAAATTTATCAATATATAATGTTGAAAGAAGTTGAGAATTTTTTTTTTATTGGAGATGCAAATATAATTCAACTATGATGAACATTTTAGTACTTTTGATTAATTATATTATATAATTTAAACTTAATAGTGAGTACAAATAACATAAGGTAAAAAAATAAACTAACTTTTCATTCTTGTTTTAATTATTATTTTTTCAGCTATAAAATATATTCATTTTAATTTGAATTCTAATTTTTCTTTTCATTAAAAAATTTATTTAATAAATGTTCATTTTGCATTATTTAAAAATGATTTCAAAATGAATGTTATTTCAAAAATTCTAGACACTTGTGATCTGTTTTAGGCTAAAATAAAATATTTGAATCAAGCGTTGATGGTCGAGAGATCAGCACAGCCACCTTACAAGCAGTTGTCCCGGATTAGCGGGTTCGCTTCCTGGCCGATGCTATAACACATGAGAAAAAATAAAATAAAATAATTGATTCATAAATAATTTTGTTAAAGAGTTGTTACCTAAATTTGAAAGTTGTACTTAAGAAAAAACATGTTTTAAAACATCATTGATATAATAATGTATAAATCTAGTACGTGAATTCTGAATTTTTAAACATTTGATACTGAAGATAAAAGTTTTAATGCTAAATAAAAGTATTTTAAATGGCAATGTTTTGGATGATAAATTACTAAATCATAATCTCATAATATTTGATCACATGACATGGCCATAAAGCAATAATGTAAAATAAATTGTGAATTGTTTTTTCAAAGTTTTTTTTTGTTCTCTTTACAATGATTACATATAATTATTTAATAAGAGTTAGTTATGCAAATAAAAAAAAAGGACTCTCAGTTACTTATAGATTATGTAATCTTTGAATGCAGATGTAGCATAATAATTAGGAGTTAAAAGATTAACTCATTAAATGCTGGTACAAGCTGAAACTATATGGTACAGTAATAAAATAATTATGAAAATAATAAACTTCTAGAAAATTAATCTAAAAATGGTTTGCTTTTTCTACAATGGCAACTCATAAATACTGTTGTTATTAATAGATCAAGTGGTTTGTCTTACATGAGTACTTTTAATTAGTTATTATTGGTTACATTCTAGCTAAAAACTTCATTTTAATTATATAACATATTTCAAATGTTAAAATAACCATATTATGACACTAATGTTACAAAGGATCCGGAAGATATAATATAAAATAGCTTGGAGAAAAGATAATTAATAAAAATAAATTACACAACGATATAATATCTCTGAACAAAGAAAATTATATATCTAAATAATATATACAAAACTCTCACACAAAATTAAAAAAAAACTATTCTACCATGTATAATATAAGTCTTAACTCCCCATACCCAAACAAATATTTCAAATCATATGTAAAATTGAGTGCAACAACACCACTTGTAAATGTGTATATTATGGTGTGTCTAGGGCAAATATAATCACTAAAATTTTCCAACATAAATATTTATATAAGTGATCTGAATGATATATTTATTTTATATAGCACTATGTTTTTATAATCAGCCATTAAGCATGATCCAAAATATAAATCTGTTTTTGGCAGCAGGAACAGAAAGAAACTCAGTTTCCTGTTCAGTTTAATAAATATTAAAATTGTTTGGAAGGAGTGAGATGATATAAGATGAAAAGTGAAGGAAATGTGGTTTATTGCCAACAGTAACCATGCCATTAATAAAAAAATGAATTGTCCAATTTTCAAAGAAATTCAATATGTAAATAAATAATTTAAGTAATTAACATTTTACCTATAAATATTGCAGCAAGTATCATCTTATTAAACCACTAAACATCACATTATCACTATCTCTTATACTGACGAAGGCCACAAGCCAGAAACTAGTCTGTGGATATCGGATGAGTAGGTACTAGATAGGAATTTTATGCACAAACCTTCTAGCATCTATTGATTACTCTGGTTGGCACAGGTTGGCACTACTGTATGGAGAGTTTTGCTTTGTTTAATAACAATTATGTGCTAGTATAAGAGATAGTGATCATGTGATATTTAGTGGTTTATCACCAATCCTGCCTAATAGGATAGTGGTGGCTATGGTTGTTAAAAAGCCAAAGACACCATAATGTATGGGTGCGAACTGAGTTCAGACCGTATTGAGCTTAGATTAAAAATATCATTGTGTTTTCAATTTCATTCTCATAGTTTTGTAATCAAGTAAAGTTAAAAAGTGGCTGCGGGAAGGTTGCATTAGATTCTAAGATCTAGGTGCAGTGGTCTCAGATTCAAGGCTCCTCACTGATGAAGGTCACAAGCTAGATACTAGTCTGGAGATATTGGATGAGTAGGCACTAGATAGGGATTTTATGCACAAGCCTTCTAGCATCCATTGATTACTCTGGTTGGCACAGTATGGCACTACTGTATGGAGAGTTTTGCCTTGTTTACTATCAACTTATTAATGACTGCTATTAATCTGGCTTCTCTATCCAAAAGCATGCTCACCTACTGTTAATAAATAAAGATAGAGAATAAATCTTTTCTTAGCCAATGTTAAAAATGTTTTTAACAATTAACTACAAAAATAAAAAAAAGAATAACAACTTCAAATATATATATATATACAGACATTGAATATATATATATATATATATATATATATATATATATATATTATAATTCAATGTCTGTATTTCTTCAAATCAATATATGTAATCTTATAATTGAATATTTATAAATACAGTAATTAGATATATGTAAAGTATAATTTTAAATTTTTATATTCACTTAGAAGCATTTTCAACTATCCTCATTGTCAACTAACACTTTGAAAGGCTAACCTCCCACAATTCTGTGATTTTAATGTTTGCTGTCTGTCTGTTAATTAAGTCTTGTTTGTATTTGTATATTAGCATAGTTTTCTTTATTTTCCTCTTGTTGTTATTTTTTTCAACTTGCAAAATTTTTATATTATTATTATTACCTCATTTATAAATAAAAATTGCATCATTTATAAATGGATATGTAGGTGTGGTAGTGGATATATAGGGGAATCAAAATGCACATTGGAAAAAAAACTAAAGAGTACTTGCTGTTATTAAAAAGGGTTCACAAAATGAAACAAAATTGCAAAGTAAATAATAATGTTTCAACATCCATTTTTACTTCAATTATAATAATGTAAAAATATTGCAAATTGAAAAAAATAACAACAAAAGGAAAATAAAGGAAGCTATGCTAATATACAATTACAAACAAGACTTAATTAACAGACATGCAGCAAATATTAAGATCACAGAATTATGGGAAGGTTAGCCTTTCAAAGTGTTAGTTAACAAAGACTATGAGGATAGTCAAAATCACTTCTAAGTGGATAAATTTTTTTAAAGTTATACTTTGCATATATCTAATTACTGTATTTATCAATATCAAATTAGAATATTATACACACACACACACATATATATATATAATTAAACTATCCATCCAAAATACAGAATGTTTACTATAAAAAATAAAGGAATTAGATTTTTTAAACAACCAATACACATGATCACATACGTGTGAAAAAGATAAATGATCCCCAATATACACATTTCATAAACAACCAGCAATCATAAGCTGGGATGCATTATAATCTTTTATAATAAAAATAATCAGTACTCAGCCTATATTAAGATAGCAATTCCTTAAATTTTAATTGACAGACATCAATCTTTGCACTCTTCCAAAATTTCAACCATCCATTTTATTGAAAAACCAATGATGAAATATTTTATTAAAATGAATGGTTGAATTGTTGGAAGGATGAGAAAATTAAAGCTTGTCCATTAAAATTTAAGAAATTGCTATCTTAATATAAGCCAAACATTGATTGCATATATGGGTAAGTGATTATGATCTGGATTAACTGATAAGTGCTGGCTTTGCACAAAATATGTATATTGGGAACTTATTTTTTTCACATGTATGTAATCATATGTATCAATTGTTTGAGATAGAGTCATGAATATAGTCTGAAAATCTCAAGTTCAAATTTTTCTATTTATTATATATATAAGGAACCATGCAACTCTGTAATACAGAGTATATTTTAAACATTTAAGATTATTTATTAATTAGATGGAAAATAATAATTAGTAGAAAATACAACTAATATGGTTAGCCAAAAAGAGGGAATTATGTGAAGTCTACTATTGCTGTATTCAAGCTCATAAAGGTGACTAACTAAAATATTATAATCAAAACTAATGTATAAAATAGGATTTGTATTCCTTAAATACTTTTTAGAGATGTTTGTAGTGCAGATTTAACTGTACTAATGCAAGAAGAAAGCATGTACGCATATTATTATTATTGATAATTCAGAATGCTTTGTCTCTTTATGTTAAATCAGAAGGGGATGTGGTCTATTACTTTTGATAGTGTTTATGGGTTGAATATATATTTTAATATACTTAGGCATCAAATATTTATTATTGCATATTATCATTTACCTGATCCTTCAATATTTTCTGGGTACAAGTGTGGACAAAATACCTAAGAGTATTTTTTCTGCTTTCCTAGATGCTTCCAATGTTGTCCATCCCATTCATTTCATTATATTATCTACCCATAATGATTTTGATCTTTCATTGTTCTTGACCATAACAAATATGGTATTCCTTTCAAGAGTGTTAATGTATTTTCCACATGTTCAAAATATTATTTTTGTCAATGTACCATTTCCAATGTTTTGTAAAGATCTTCTCCAAATCCTATTCATAAATTTTCTTAGCTTCCCAAGGAATGCTAAACATTCTTCTTTAACACTTCATTTCCAAAGCATCAATTTTTGTTGTCTCCTAGTTCTTCAATGTTCATGCTTCCTATCCATATACTTTAAAGGAATATCAAAGCTTTCAATATTTTTCACTTTGATCACATACTAGTGCTTAATGTTTTTCTATATAGAAATTAAATGTTGTAAATGTCTTTGATGACAACAGTAATCATACATTTATTTATATATGCCATTGCCATTTACATATATTTCTCTTATTACTCAAGAAAATCATGTTACTCTTGTTTTGCTTGTATTTATATTGTTTCTATCCATAACAAATTAATTACCAGTTTCTGTAATTATTTTTCTGCTGTTGCAATTAAAACTATACCATGTGCATATTACAAATAGCATATTCCCCATCTTGCTGCAATATAAAATCTGCCCTAGAAACCATCTAAATTTTTTTCTCATTGCAATCTCTGCTACAAATTGAATAAGTAAGGTACAAGACACAGCTCTGTCTCTCTGCTTTATTCCCTTGAAATGGATCTGAATTTATCTGCATTGTTCTTTTTCAGATTTTTTGTCTTCTAGGCAAAAAATAACCACTGGTCTAAATGTGGATATGCCATATTTAACATTGATTTCCAGAGTTGATAGTGATGTACAAAATCAAGATCTTTTTGATAATCTATGAAACAGAGATATAGTGACTGTTGAAATTCTCTATTGAGAATAATGTTCAGGTTAGTTATCTTATCTATTGTGCCCTTGGAATCTAAAATTTACCTGATCTTGCACTGATTTAGAAACTAAAGTTACTGTCCTATAATAATTGCATTGACTGAGATTTGTTCTTTTTAGTATAGGCACCAATGTTGCTGCAATGCAGCTCCAAACTGAACTCCACTTTTCCATAGTCAAGATCAATTTATAATCCATTTAAAATTGCATCTTTCCTTTCTTATATTGTTTGCTAGTATTCACCTGGTTATCATAATGCTCCATTGGCAGTTCTTGATATGGTTTTTACTGCTTCATTTTTTAATGGAAGTTGTACATTCTTCAAGTTGTAAAGCAAATATTTTTGTGCCAACTTTGTACTTCTTTACAAAATAATCTTTATCAACTTATCATCTTTACTGGATCTTTCAGTAGTTCAACAGCATTACAACTTATAATCAATCTTGGTATAATATTTTTGTAAATGTTTTTATATGAAACATTTGTTTAGTCTTATAACACTGCTTTCCTTTTCCAGGTTCCATATATAAGTTTAAACTCATTTATCATTCTCACTCTCTTCTGTACCTGTTTCAACTGTGCATACATTATATGATCATGCTTAGAACATTTTCATTGAACCAATCAGCCACCATTATTTTTCTTTTCTCTTGAACATTCTCTTGTGCTATCTCCAACATGTTGATTTTTATCTGCCACCATTAGACCACATCATTACATTAAGACACATATTCAAATCAATTTGCTATTCTGAAAACATATTCTGATAATTTTTCATTAATTATATTATTCACATTCATTATTTTAACATTATTCTTTCTGATATTTCACAATTTTATTTTAATATCTGAAACTAAAAACCAATTATCTGGTCTACATCAGCTCCTGGATATGTTTTATATTTCTTAATATTCTTTCTCTATTTAACCATAATGAAGTCAATTTGGCTTTTAGTAAGACCATCAAATAATGTCTATATATAACTTTTTCTGTGTTGTGTAAACATTATATTTATCTACCAAATTTTGAGCAGCAATGATATGTACCATAGTCCATGTTTTTCCATTATTTTATCACAAACTGTTTCACTTTGAGTAAAAGTCATTTCTTTATTTTTTTATTCCTGGTAAACTGATGTAGTACTCCATAGAACAGCTGAATATTTTCATCTGGTGTCCCTGTTGTAGGTGCATAACATTATCTAACTATGAAATCCATTAGGAAAGTAGTCATTTAAACTAGCAAAAATTCTTTTATTTATTGGCTCATATTCTATTAATGTTCCATTATATATTTAATAATCCACATGTCTATGCTGATAATTTCCATTGTTTTCAGAAAATATAACAGTATATTCATGTACTGTGTTGAAATCACCAATCTATGAACTTTTTGCTTCTGCAAACAATTTCTCTCTTGTTCATATTTAATAAATCCTAATTTATCACTTCTTCTAATACCTTTAACATTCTATGACCAATTTTTATTTCTTTTCTCAGTTTTATCTATTATTTCCTAATATAATTGCATTAAATTTTGTATCTTGATTTGCCCCCACCCCACCCCAATCCAATTTTCTGATTCTATACTTATTGCTCAATAAAAGATATAAACTTTATTATCCAGATGACATCTAAAAAGCATGAATCTTCATTTATCTTTTTCTCATCAGAAAATCTCCTGACATAATCATCCCTATTGTTTTTTAAGGAATTAATGCAATAATAGAATCAAAATCTTTATACCTTGTGGTTTACCAGTATACAATGTTTACAGGCATTTTGCTTTTGACTTTTCTTATTACAATCATTATAAGTTTCTCACCATTCTCACCCAAGATTGATCATCTGATTTGTTTAAAGATGATTTCATGCACTTACACTTTAACATCTGTCATATCACTGATCAATAAAATATTTATCAGCTACTCTCATCTGGTTTATTCTTGGAACAGAGCAGATATGTCATGGCATGACCATTGCTAAGTACTAGCAGTAAGATTGTACAAACTTTTTGCTTCTAAAAACAGAATAAAAAATATAAATGCATTAAGTAATCACACATTTTTTGAAATCATATGTATAAAGATACAGTATAAAACAAATGATATCCAAGTGGCATTTCATGGTAAATTAGCCCTCATCAGTTGTCCCAGATCACCATCTCTCTCTTTCATATATATATATATATATATATATATATATATATATATATATATATACATATATATATATATATATATATATGTACAATATTGATCAATTGTAAATTGTTACATTTGATTTACAAAGGTCAAGCTTACACCATACATAACTTTGGTGCCAGTCAATCTTGATAAATGCAATAATGATTACCATTAACCATTTATTAAACTAGATTGTAGCCCAGATATAAACTTTAAACCTCAGATTAAGATTAATATATCTGACTAAATTTATTATTTATTTTTTAAAAGTTTATGTTTTTGAATGTATGTTTTGTAAAACATTTTCCATTTTTGTTTATATTTTTATAGCTCCTTAATTTGTTCATGTATCCATAATCTGCTTTATCATCAGTATTATTATTTGAATTATTTACATTAAGATGGTTTATCAAAATACATTTTAAAGATATCTACAAAAAAAAAGATAATAACAATTTACTTTTCTTTTCTTTCAAATTAAAATTACCTATGTCGTATTATTAAAAAAATATAAAATCAATAATTTTATTTCTAAGTAAATAAAATTTTATGGTCTCTTGAATTTTGTCTTTTATTAAAATTCATTTAACAATTGTTTGCATTTAAAGTATATGTATACACATATAACTGATTGTAACAATACATATATTTGCTGTCAGAATAATATATAAGTGAAAAAATTTAAAGTTTACTATATAATAAAACAAAACTTTGGAATTGATTTTGCAATTTTCAATATACCATCATATAAATAAATAAGAACAATTGTTATTATATGGTATGATTACTATTTTCAGTAGCATTTAAAGAAAACAATAATTTAATTTATTAATTTATTTTTTAATTATTTGATTTCAAAGTTGTAAGCGATCATCTAATATAAAATCCAGAATGACATTGGAAAGAAGTAATTGTAAATAATTAACTCATTTTGAAAATAGTTGCTTGTTGATCAATATTTCTTAAGAAGCATTATTAAAACAAAGTTGTTTAATATTTAGTGAGGCGGTCCAGTTTTTTTTATGAATTTCTGTAGTCTTTTTAATTATTCTTTAATAATATGTTTCACACCTGATCAGAATGAGATCTTTTTGTTTTATGTACAACTTTACAAAAAAGAAAGAAAAAAAAAGAACTATTTGTTATTTTTAGAAAATTTATACACAAAACGATATTTAAAAACATGCTTACACCATCATTCTCCACCAAAATTTCATTATCAAAATTTCTTTTTATGAGAGTCTTTCTTTTTTCAAAGTTATTTTTTTTTAAAAAAGTATTTATAATAATCATTTAATAATTAAATAATTATAAAGAGAAATACTTTTTGACCATAGAGAGAACGTTTAAAGGTTCTGTGGAAAAGGTTAAAGCCTTGTTATTTATAATTACATACTGCCCATGCACTCAACAAATAATTAGAATATTAATTAAATTATTATAACACTAAAATTATAAAAAAAGTTATATCGTGGATTCACAATATAAAGAAAAGATAAACACATGAAATAACTACTGATAAAATTAATGTAATGTACAAATGAAAACATTAACATCATTCATAAAAATCTAAATATTTACTTGAGACTCAAGATATCTTAGAGATTATTTTTGGAGTTTGTATGCACACGAGTAGACCTTATATCACTACTAGAAAATAAAAA
Organism: Epiperipatus broadwayi; assembly: GCA_028023455.1. Classification (NCBI taxonomy): domain Eukaryota; kingdom Metazoa; phylum Onychophora; class Udeonychophora; order Euonychophora; family Peripatidae; genus Epiperipatus; species Epiperipatus broadwayi. Next base: position 389,367 of record JAQFVV010012404.1, on the reverse strand, counting down.
AAAAGTTAATGTATTGTAATCAGCAACTAAGATAATATAATAGCATCATCAAGGTGTATAACAAATATATCCTCTATTTCTAACTTAACATGATTAAAAATTATTATTCATAACATGTAATGAATAAGTTAACCAATACAACACTCTCTCTCTATAATATCTGCCTAAATCATATAGCACATGAATTACTACAGATGAAAGGAACCATACTATTGATAAATAAACAAGATACTTTTTCATATAAAATAATTGAAACTACATTAATTTAAATAAATAAAAGAAAACAATTTATTTACAAATTTATAATGATAATATAAGGAAGGAACAATCCCTATGGTCATGTGCTTTAAGAATCTTCTTGTACTTACCCATGAGCATTGATGTTAAAAACATAACATAGAGTTTATATATAAATGAGTGTTTGCTCACCATGCTAAAATGAGGGCTTGAATCTATTGCACACTTAAGTAATATATTATTAAAATTGGATAAATCTACTTGATCTATAGCAGGAGATATAATATCATTTTTAGCACCCAACAATGAAACATATAATAATTTTGAATTTACTTATAATAAGAAAATATGTCAGTATGATGTTCCCTAGAGAAAATATATTTTCGTTAGCAATATTTCATTAAAACTATGATTATTTTTAATTATTTTTTTAACATAAATTAAGTTGATATTATCTACAATCATGGTTTAATCTAATGAAATTTAGGTAACCAACCATAATTTTTCTTTAATGGTCAAATCTTTAAATTATTATTCAGTTTATGTTTCACAAATACACGTGGAAAGGCAAATAAAAACAATATTGCTTCCTTTAAAATGTCCAAGGTTTATTCCAATTAATTTTAAAATGTGGAAGTCTCTAATCACAGATACTATAAAATATAATTATATGATCAAGCACTGCTTGCTGTAAAATAAATAGTCCTTATTTTTAATGCATCAATGATATAATTCCACATGTTATTGATCCCTATAAATATAACTCATTTATTAAATTGTCTTTAGCTTCATAGCCATCACAATATAATGCAAATTTGAATTACAAAAAACAAAGGCAAACAACAATATAATATATATATCTTTAAAATAAACGTTAAAATATCAAATACACTTCCAGTATTTTGGCAACACACTTAACTGCACTATTTTCTTTTAAAAGAGGTTATCTTCAATGGGTCCTATTCACACTTTTTTAAACAATAACAAACTTGATTTAATGAGGTAATCAGCTTCAAATATGACCTCATCCTCATATATACAAAATTAATCTTCACTTGTCATAATATCATAAATATAATATATAGTTAAGTATATAAATTAATGATATAAATATGCAGTAAGTTGATATGCACATAAAGTATATTTCAATGTAATTAATGGAAGGGTCAAATTGAAATACAACACCCTCTTGACTATACTTAAAATAACACTAAGTTTATCTGTTTAATTTAAAATTAATGATTATAATGCTGTTTTTTTTTTCTTACCACATAATTTATTTTTTTCCTTGGACATTTCATATGTATCAGAATATTTTTCCATATATTTGCGTACACAGTAAACGTACTGCTAGGATTATTGTACTCTCTGGATATTAAATTTAAATATATAAATATTATTACAAAACACTTTTGTTTGAATAATTTTTTTTTTTTTCATCTATATATATATATGAAAGGAGACATTTTTTTTATATACTGTTTCAATCCAAGCTAGATTTTAAATTGGTTCAATAATAAGAAATGAATCTTCATTACTCTGTAAAAAAATAATTTAAAATTAAATAGCTCTTAGCACTTACACATATAAATATATAATCATGGTAGATTTTTTTACCAGGAGCTTCTTCCAACATTTTATAGTTAGGTTTTATAGTTTAGGCTGATATTTTATTTGACAAATTTATTTTTCCTATTATTTTTTTTTCAAGACAAAGATAAAATCTCATATATAAGCTTCCTTGACAGAGGGGGGTACTTTTTCTTGGACTTTCAGTTTTGTTTAATGTAAGTTTCTGCATACGTACTTGCTGGGTCATCATCATATTTTATCAGACGCATTATGATTTGGTTTTCTATAAAATAACATTCCTAGTTAACAAATATTAGATAAAAGAAAATTCAAGAATTTAGTAGCTTTTTTTTTTCTTAGACATTAAACATAATCTAGATTCAAAGAGCAGTCATAAAGTAGAATTAAGAGCTAAGAGTTAAGAGAGTTTCTAAAGATATATATATATATATATTTGAATGAACTCTGTTTTTCATAATCTTAGTAACCCTTTGTTTTTCATATCCCGATACTTTAATTACGTTTAACTGAAATAGTAGTTTTATTATATATAAGAATTGAGATGTTTATAATTATCTGGGAATCAAACTGGAAAATATGTGACAGCTATTCTAAAATTCAAACTTTTTACTTGCTCAAAAATTCTTAGCTAAAGAAGTGCAACAATAGTGAATATTATTTTAATTAACAAAATGTAATTTTATATATCAGCTTCTAAACAATGGTAGAAATTACATTTAATTTTAAATGCTTTTATTACTTTTTTAAAAAAAAAAAAATAATACTATTGCAGAATTTAGTATATTATGCATAAAATATAAACCCTGCTTTAACCTGTTTAAGGTCCAACTCTCTTATTTAAAGAACTCTAGTGACAACATCCATATTTGTAAAATTTTATTTTTTCAATTAAACCTTTTGTCCATATTGCACATTGATAATCTTTACATTATTTATTACAAATGTAAGCATTATAAGTGAAAGTACTAAACTGAATTTTTAAAAATAATGATGGTTTTTTTTAATATTGGATCTTGACCTTAATTCATAAAAATTATGGAACAAAATATTTCTTATTTGAATTCTGTTTTTAAAATAGAAATGAATTTTAGTTGAGTCTTTACAAAAAAATAAAAATACGATTTAAAATTCCAAATTACATCGATATTAAAATTTCAGAAAAAAATTTTTCATTGGTTTTTATGAAAGGGATTACATCCACCTGTAAAAATAATTTCCATTTTTATTGTAATTATAGTTTTTATGATTTGCCTTCTTAAAAACAAATATTTTAAAATAAAATCTAATTATAATGTACTTTTGGGAGGATTAAAATAAATATTTTATAAAAATGTTGCAAATACTGAAAATTAAATTATTTTCTTTTGGAAATATTAAAAAAAACACACAGGAACAGTTGAGACCAAATAATCTACAAATCAGTAGTATCATCAGTTTCTTTGCATTATGATACAACCAATCATGGCATTGCCAGATTTTTTTCACTGAAAGAATTTATGTGAAATCCAGCATTATCAGCTTTATTTCATATGAAGAGTTTGTATAATGTTTGAAGTATGATATTGACATCTTCAGTACTTTAAAAAAATGAACCAGTAAACTAACATCATAAATAACAAAAAAATGGTACTGAGATACCAAAGGAATAGCAATCCCCTCTATTGTCCACAAACACTTCAAAATTAGAAATTTTGCAGTGACCCAATCTAATACAATAAATATCCCATTTCAGGACAAATATGTCTTTTTCAGTTCTTATTGAAGGAAAGTTAACTGAAAAAGACATTGCTCTCTTCAATTATTAATTGCTGAATGGTGTGAGTTTGATTTACCTGTAAGAATAGCTAGATATCCATTTGATGACAATTATTGAGTAGTTATGCTGTTAGTTGTAAGGTAGATATGTAAATAAAAGTTCCTATCATGATAAAAAAATTAGCCAGACTTGTCACCGACTTAACAAGTGGATGCATATAATGATATCAGCCATCAGTCTTTGTTATAATAGACAAAACTCTCTCCATACAGTAGTGCCACTCTAAGCAAGACAGAATAATCAATGGATTCCAGAAGGCTTGTGCATAAAATCCCTATCTAGTGCCTATTCATCCAATATCCCCAAACTAGTTTCTGGCTTATGGCCTTTGAGACTTGGATCTGAGAGCACTGCACCTAGATCTTAGAGATGCTCTCAGATCCAAGGTTCCTCACTGACAAAGGCCATAAGCCAGAAACTAGTTTGGGGATATTGGATGAGTAGGCACTAGATAGGGATTTTATGCATAAGCCTTCTGGCATCCATTGATTACTCTGTCTTGCTTAGAGTGACACTACTGTATGGAGATAGTTTTGCCTATTATAACAACAGTTAGGAGCAAGCATGGAAGATAGTGATCATGTGATGTTTAAAGTCTTTGTTATAACATTATTCTGTATATAACAGATAAATAATTAAAAAATTCTGCAGATTTAAACTTTATGTAATAAATTTTATTTTATAATAGCCAAAGACAAGTCACTTTAAATAAAAAAGCTAGTTTTCCTCTATGCAAATATTAAAAAACAACATTTTTAATTTTATATAAATCCAACAAACAATAAACATGCAGATATTAGATTTTAGTTAAATTAAATCATAAAGCTATGATTATGATAATGCAAGTATCAAAAGCGTTAAGCTAGAATAAATATATCTAAACCAATAGAAAAGCTTTTTCTGTTTTTAAATATTCAAATATTTATTAATTTATTACAATAAATTCTTGAAATTATTTTTTAAATAGCTATTTTATAACATTAAATTGGTATTGTAACAACTATTTTCAATGAACGAATTTACATATATTATCAGTGACATAATAATTAACTTATTTAAAAAGATAAACCCAGTGATTAAAATGTTAGATTAAACATTTAATTTCTACATCATGAAATACATCTCAGACTTCAAAGGATTAGGATATCTTCTTCTACAAGTATTAAATCATGTCATACAAAAATTGTAGTTTTGTTTTTTATTTAAGTCATTAATTGTTATGGAATCTTTATCTTTCAAGTAAAAAAAAAATATTAATTGACATTCAACTGCTTTGGCTACTTCCAAACTATATAAATAAAAGTTTAGGCTTATTTAAAAAATCCTAAGTATGAAATAAATTTCCAAATTTCACACATATTTTTAGCTGAAATTTTTGGATATTCACTAACTCTATCTTTTCAAGTCAGTTCAGTGTCCTTTGGAGTTGCAATATAAATTATTATAGAATAAATAAAACCTGACTTTTTTAAAAGTATTTATTTTACTATACACACATACAATTATATATAGTGTAAGTCCTAAATTTCCACATTCTACTTGAAATAAATGCACCTATCAATATATATATAGATAAAGAATTTGATTTCAAGACTTCTTATTACATTTAAGTTCAGTACAGACAATATACTTGTATTTAAATATTATATATATATATATAAAATTAAGCAGTGCTAATAATATATAATAGATAGGGGTGAAAAACTTTCTTTTAAAGTAATGATTATATATTTATAAAATATTCTGAAATATTTAATAATCTGCTTTACAGATCAAAAATAAACTACTTTCATCTACAATTCAAGATCATATACGTATAGTAGATTAGATAATGATATTTAGTAAGATGAACCCAAACAGTCAATTTGATTAAAATGAATATTTCTTCTGATTTGAAGTTTGTCCGAATAAATATTAATTAATCTAATATCCATATAAGTCTATGGATGACAAGCAAAATTAGCATTATTTTTTCCCCTATAAAATGGATTATTTTGATACTAGAAAGTATTGTATCAATATAAAGCTAGGACTTTAAAATAAGTTTGTTGGTTATTTATTATATATTATTTACTATTGTATAATGAAAGCATTTACATAGTTAATATTCAGTTGTTTGCTTAAAAAATTATGTAGAAATTAATTATCTTTGTCTTGTGAAATGAAATTACGAAAAAATTGTGTAAATATATTTATTGAAGTGATCTTTTTCCTAACAAATATCAGTGTTTAATCAATTGCACACACATAACTTTGAACTGGCAGTAAAAATAGATTTATTTTCCATTTTTAAAGTGGATTATTTTGACACACACACATAAATATATGCACGTACACATATATACGTCACTATCTCAATGTATAAAACAATATATAATATAAACTATTTCCAAGCATTCTTTCAATGCCGAACACCAAATTCAGAGAATAAATTTATTCAAAGTCTACTATAACTAATATTCAAAATTTTAGGCATACTAAATCGTATAAGTTTTTATTTTAAACTAATATTTCTTTATTATTTGAATGCTTACATACGATGCTAAATTATCTGAGAAAAAATATGATGAAAGAATACAGAATTATGTTGAGAATTATATTTTTGTCTTATATTTGCACACACATATAAGAAAACCCAGACTTATATATAAATATAAAAACCTCTGTAATACATGATTAATGTAGTTACCTGCTATGCATACATCAATTAGTAATCTGAATCAGTACAACTTAAAATCCTTTTTTAAATTTTTACTTTTAAAATTTTAGTTTTAGATACCCAGCCTAGATAGTAATCCAACTAAGAATCAATAAATAAAATCACTGTCTAACAGTTGGCAAACCTAATGAATGATTTCTTTTTTATTATTCTCACTTAGGAAAAAATAGTGGCATTTTAAAGCTCATTTATAATATATATTATATCTTTCTAAATGCAGTATTGATATATTTATAAATAACTATAATGTTTTACTGACATTCGTATTTTATATAATTAAAAGTGTAGCTTTGAATATAAAGTATACACATCAAAGTATATTTATACTTGATTGATTAATTGCAATTATAAACAAAATTTTTAGATAATATTTTGTTTCAGATTTAAATATGCTTGAGTTACTATTATTAATTAATTTGAAGTTTTATTTTAAAGTAGGATTATCAGGCAAATATATGGCGCATTGATAGCACATAAAAATTTAATGATGTCTGGTTTAAATGTTTACTGGTTTCTTTATATTTTGTTAATTGTTAAACTATCTGCAAAAAAACAAACAAACAAACAACAACAATTCATTCAGTAAATAATAATTATTCCTTGTTTTATTGTCGATGGGAGAAAAAGCGCAATAAATTTAAGAAATGCATTGTGTACATATCAATACATACAAATGTGCATATTCAACAAAGGCACATTTTAACTAATAAAACATCACATGATTCTTGTTTATATCATTCTTAACGGTAGCAATTATTTTCTCTTTCTCCATATTTTTGCAACTTATAGTAAGTTTTAGTAATCAATGGATGCAATATTGTAATGCTTATTAATTCCTATCCAATGCTATTCTATAGCTATTGTCATTTATGAGCTTTGGGATCTGGGAGCAGTGTACCTGGATATTTTTGATCTAATGCATCTTTTCTGTAGCAGCCCTCTTTTATTTCTTTGCATTACTATAAAAGCTACTAGCTCAATTTGAAAAAAAAAAAACATCTTAATGTTGTCAATCCAAACTAATATATAAATCTGAACCCTGTGCAGTAACTATAAATTTCCATGACCTTAGTTTCTTAAGTATAATTATCTCTATTCCTTGACCAAGATTAATATATAATCAATAAGATATCATACAACCCCTACCACTTGCCATCTAATATAAGCTTTGGCAATAGATACAATATTGAAGTGTTTCTTAAATCCCTATCCAATGTTATCCTATGGCTTTCATTAGTGAAAAGCAGTGGGCTTGGATCTTTTCTTTAGCAGCCATCTTTTACTTTTTTATTTTAATATCATGCTACCAGTTCTAATTGAAAACATGTTAATGTTTTTAATCCTAGCCAATTTGTCTGCATCATTATATAAATCTGAAACTAGTTCAGTATTTACATATTACATTACCTTAGTTAGTGTTTGACTAATGAAGGCCATAAGCTAAAAACTAGTCTGAGAATAATAACTACAATAATATTAAATAAGGATTTAATAAGCATTAACACCTGTTATCAATTACTAAAGCTTACTTTAGGTGTTAAAAACATTATAAGAGAAAAATAGTTTTTTTTGCTGAAGAGGATAGAGATCATATGTCTTATTGGTTATATATCAATTCTGGCTAAAGAAATAAAGATAATTATAGTTATTATGGAACTAAGACCATCATAGCATATAGATATTGAATTGATTTCAGATATATAACATTAAGCAGCAAAATTGGTTTGGACTGAATATACATGTTTTCAATTGAACGAGTAAATTGTTAGTTAAGCAAACAAATAAAAAATGGCCACACCACAAAAGGTGCCGTAGATCAAAACAGCTAGGAACACTTCTACTAAATCCAAAACTTCTTCACTGATGTAAGCTAGAAACTAATCCAAGGATATTTGAATGAGACAGTGTTAAATAGGGCTTCATTAAGCAAACTATCATATTGCATCTACTGATTACTAAAGCTTATACAGACAAAACGGTAGTGATAGGGGAAAAAATCAGATTTAACATCTTTAGAAAACCTTTAATTTTGTCAGTTAGAGTTTGCTCTTCTTTTGTAATAAAATCAATAATTTTTTAAATTAAAATACAATAAAATTCTTGCTTTGGTAACTTTTTTTTTAAAAAAAAAAAAAGAAATTATTCATGATTATTTATCTATTATGTGTTGAAACTACCAATGATCAGTTATAGACTCTTTAATGAAATATTCTTGATTATATTTAAAACATACATATAAAGTGATATAAACATCTGTTACAATTCTTTTGCAATTTTTGAATGTATCAGTTTAAAACAAATTACAATTTTATGTCAATATTGATCTTAGTTATAAAAATTACAAATCATTTAATAAAAACATCATTAAATTGATTTTATAGTTTTTATTAGCATAATCACAAAAAATAAAAATAGAAATATTAAAATATATTTTAAAATTGCATTGTAAATATATAAAATCGAATATTATATTAATAATAAGTGTTTAGTTTGCTTCCTCAGGGGATCATGAAAATTTTCATTTAATTGACCACACATTTTTTTTTTCGTTAGTCATTCTAAGATAATAAAACATAGATAAAAAATAATTTGCCAGCTGATTTATATGGGTACAAAGAAAAAAAAAATAGTAAGTATTTAATATTAGAATGTAGCAGTTTCAGTAAATCTAGAAAGCAAATGATAAAATTAGGATATGTATATATATTAATGCTTTTATTGTAAAACCTATATAATTAAAGAAAACCAAATTAAAGTTAGAATTAATTAGCCTTGTCAAAAAAAGATAGAGATTGGAGAAATAAAATTATATAAATAAATAAAAAAAGAAAAAAAAATATGTACCTCATAAAAGTTTTATTACACTATTGAAGTGGGAACTATGAATTTTGGCAACCATATCTCATATTAATTTGGGAATGAAATAATTGATTATATTGATTAAATAGTCATGATAGAGGTGGAAGGTTGTTATTTGAAGTTTGTTACTGCTAATTTTGATTAATAAACAAAAACATAAAAATGTAATATTAAAAAAAAACTGCAAAATTTTAACATGTATGTGAATATACAAAACATATTCATAACAGCTTACACTGATCAGTAGGTTTCATTAGTCATATTTAAATCAAATATTTTTGTAGCAGAGAATTGGAATGAAGGTGATCAAGAAATAATAGGTTAAGATAGATGAAAAAGTGATAAAGATGTGATAAATTAAGATAGGTGAAATTCAATATTTATGTAGATAGAAAGTGAAATACAAGAGTATTTAAATTCTAGAGCAATTCTTTAATAAACAAATGAACAATTTTTTTATATTTATTTCTAATAATTATTTAAAATAGAGTTTACTGGTAGTTGGAATCATTCTGAAAGTAAATAATAATTATCATAATGTTATACATAAATATTCCATTATAAAGAAAACAAAGTACTGTATATACTAAACAAATAATACTGTACTAAAAGTGTAGCTCTATATTCTACTCTAGCATTTTAAAGGCATTAAAATGTTTATTTAAAAATGCATACATTTTTAAAAGTATAATGGCAAGATCATAAGACAAATCAATATGTTTTTCAACTTATTGTACAATAAAATTACATTTTATTTGATTGGACATGTAAAAAATGAATGAATAATGTACTAATTTTTTTTAAAAGTATTTTATGGTGATTTTATGATTATTGGAGGGGGGAGAGGCACAACCAATAAACTTTTTCAGGTTTCTATCAGAAACATTCTGTACCCAATGGAAAAATATGGCCAAGAATAGAATAAATTTGAAAATTAAAATTAGACATAATTACAAGGTATTTTGGGGGAAAAAAATAACAGAAGTTAAAAAACAGCACCACAAAATATTAAATAAATAGAAGAATGAATACACATGTTCATCATTGTTTTCAACTATTATCAGTTCAATTCAGGATGAAGACATCTCAAACTTTAATCCAGTTTCTTCAATCTATAGCCTATCTTCTCCACATCAATCCAGCATCCTTTCATATTCAATCCATTTCACATGTGGTCTTTTTCTTAGTCTGTTACAATCTGTTATTCTATTTAAAATTTAATCTGTCCCTCTAATATTACCTTCCTAGCAAAATAGGCAGCCTAGTCCCACTTCAGTCTCTTAATTCTTTCAATGTCAATAATACCGGTTTGTTTTCTCATCCATGTATTTCATCCCCCACCCCCCCTCAATAGTTTATTGATTGGTCTGGTCTCTGTATTGTTTTTTTTTGTTAAGTGCCCATGTCGCAGATTCCTGAATAAGAACTGGTAAACATTTATTAAAAACTTTTTCAAACAAGACTAATTTTTTTTTAATATTATTATTTTTACTCAAAACACTCCAACTAAGTTCAATTCTATGAATAAATTCATTCACGATGTTTCCACCTTTATTAATAATCAGAGATATTTATAATTGTTAACTTCTAACATATAATTATTGATCTTTATTCTCTTCTTTTGAGAAAGTCCATTAAATGTTACTTTAGTCTTAGCATACATATTTAAAACTACATTCTTACTTTTATTTGATAACTCTTGCAACATTTCTTGAAATGTTGAAGCATTATTTTCAAAAAAACAATTCTCACCAATGTAATATTTGTTGTAAAACTTCTTTAAAAAGTTTTAGAGACATGAAGTCTCCCTCTCATAACACTTTCAATGTTAACTTTACTAATATTATTATATACTATAATTATTGCTGGTGCATTTTGATAAATATTCTTCAGAATATGATATCCTGGATCAATATCTTCATGAATCAAAGCTTTAATTACTGTACAAATGCTTGTAGAATCAATGTCTTTTCATGATCTACAAATTCAAAACATAACAGCAACTCATAATCATTTGCCTTTTTTATACATCTTTCAATATTTGAATATGATTCATTATAGTAAAACCACTCTTAAAATCTAATGTTTGTTTATTTTGGTTGATTAAAATCCAATGTTTGCTGTAAATAAATTGTAATTATTTTGGTAACAGTTTTCTATAAAATTGTTAAAAGATTGATAGATATGTCATTTCTAATATCTTTTTTATCACATTTTTAAAATATTACTACTAGTACTGCATTATCCTAGTTATCTGATACATCTTTATTATTCAGTTGTTATAAACTTTGTCAACAATTTTTTCTATTTTTTCACCTGCTTCTTTTAAGATATCTAATCCTCACTATCTGAGACTTTTCCTTTATTCATAGTTTTAATTGCATGGCTCACTTCATTTAAAATCCTGGGCAATTCAGAAAATAGTTGTAGGGGATACTTTTTTGTTACATTGTTCTTTCTTCTTAGTAATAATTCAATTCTTAATAGATCATTTTTATATATTGTTATATTCCATCTGTTCTTTATATATTATCTAAGTATAATATTGATTGATAAGTTGCTGCTAATTTTGTTGCAGTTTTTAATAATGTATCAGTTATCTTCTCATTGATTTTATTCACATCTGAATCATGTTCAAAATCCATTATTTTAAAATGATTTACACATTCCAATTGCTCTTATAATTCATAATGTCCCTATGAGCCTTGTTCAGATGTTTAGAGTTTCAACTGACTTTGCACAGGGTCTTAGACGATTCATTCTGCCATTTTGTTATGAGTAAAAAGATGCATGTATTTTTTTCTACAATGAAATTTGAGTTTTTTATGATTTTTTTTAGATTTACTAATCATAAAGCTTTTTTATGGCTGAATTGCATTCTCTTACCACTTGATATGTATATGAAATTGCTGATGCATGTGTTTGTAAACCTTTTTTTCTTATATAAACTCATTTTCATGACAGTTTAGATTCAGAAGCTGAACTGTCAAGGGAAAAAAGGATTTAAAAGCTGCAATGTCAAATAAAAAAGATTGTAGTCATTTTTTATCTGCAAGGACAACCATGGTAATCACATCTAATGCATTCAGGATTGGATTCAAATTTGAAATGGATGATAACATTTAGCTAGGAATCAGTGAGTATTCAATTAGTTTTATTATTCAATTAGTTTTATTACTTATTTTTTTATATAATTAAATATATATAGAAAACAATAAATATGCTATAGAATTTTAGACAATTTACATTTCAATGATATAAAACATACACATCCAGAATCAAGCATAAATCTACATATTTAGTGAATAGGCAAGCTATATTATGATTCTATCTGAGTATTCAATTAGCTTAATTACCTATTGTTATTACTTATTTTTTTATATAATTAAATATATATATAAACAATAAATACACTATAGAATTTTAGACAATATACATTTCAATGATATAAAAACATATATATCCAGACTCAATCATAAACCTACATATTTAGTGACTAGGCAAGATATATTATGATTTTATTTATACAATTATTTATATGCTCATTCAATTATTACATGATTATAGTAGTGTTATATTCATTTGTTACAAATTTGTAATCTCTTGAACACAGACTTTCAATCATCCTGAGTCATTCACTCTCATACATCATAATCAGTCATCATAATAAAAAAATATTTTGTTGTTTATTATATTTTTTCATAAATTACAATTTACTAAGTTCTCTTTGCATAATATCTCATGCACTGTTCTGTAATGTTTTTTTGCCCTCACTAAAACCAAACATTTCTAACAGATCTTCTGCATGGAAGAATTAGAAAATACCCTGCATGGAAGGACAAGATCTGAGTCTGCTAGTAAAAATGAAAGTCACCAATCACATAGGTTTTATAATTTTTACTATAAAAAATTATTTCATGTAAGACAAGTTATATATCAATTTTTTCAGCATTTTATGACAAATGTGATGAAGCTATCTATGAAATTGTCATTTTGTCATTTAACTTTTAAAATTTAGAATTTGTGAAGAAATGTAAAAATAAACATGTTTAAAAATATTAAAAATATCTTTTTTCTTATTTCTTTTTTGAGGTAATGGCTATTTTATCAGCTTTATTACATTCTTTCATATTTGCTTATTTTAACGATGTATATACTTTTATATTTACTGTATTTAAAGAGAAGATATGTTACAAATTATATTTGTTATACTTTTTTTTAAATGAAAGATGGCAGCATGGGGGTTTAAGAGTTAAATTCATTGGAATGTTTCTGAAAGTTAAAAATATCAATTGGGAATATTGTTTTTCTTAATTTTTGTCTCTCTAAATTTGCATTAACACATATTTTGCATATTACTAATCAATGATCATTTTCTATTAGTTAAAGTATAATCCATGTGTGCAGTATCTTTATTTAGTTGACTCCATGTCTGTGCCTTTTTAACATTAATCTCAAATAAATATTGATATTTGTGTTTGAAAATTCACAAGTCAGTATTCTCTCTCATTTTGATCACTATTATCAAATTTATCCACCTTACTTTATCTTTTAATTGTTTACCAATTTTAACATTAGTCTCCTATGACAATTTTAAAATGTTGCTTGATTTGATCAAAATCGTTTTATACATCAATATAAACATCCTTTACTTTATTATAATGAAAACTTGTTGGGGCATAAATTTGAATTAACTCATTTGGTGTCTTCCATTAAGTTGAATAACTAATCTTGCCACTATCATCAATCTTTACAATGTTGCTCTTCCATAAATTATGTATTTATACTATAATCTATGTCCACTTTTTAAATCAATTATTTTTCACCTTTTATTCTAACTTCACAGAGTCCAAAATTGTCTCATTTAATATTAGATAGTTCTTTTTTCAATTCTTGCAATTTTCTTTTATCTGAAAATAATCTGCAGTTGTAAGTACCTAAAGAAAAGATCATCATCAGATGGCAGTCCACAATCAGGACATTCTTACCATCTTCCACCTTTGTTTAACTGATGACTTAGATTCCTGAAAATAAAGACCAGAATTTAGTTTAGTCATCATGATTATAAATTTATATTAAAAGAAGTTTATTCACACACACATTTATTCAATTTTCAAAAAAACTCAACTGATATTTCAATAAAGATCTATCAGGAAACTGAAAAACTACCATAGTGTTCATTTTAAACTCATGGATAAAAAGCCACTTAACTCACAATGCTGCCTGATGCATATTGTTGAAAAGCCAGTCCTATTTATATAAGAATATTCATATATTAATAACAGCTGGAACTGCAAGAATATATAGGTGGACATTAGGAATTTTCCCTGGTCATTTCTGTTAAGATCTTAAAGAGTCTTCTTTCAGATGACAGAAAATTTTCTTTTTCAGACCCAGTTCTTTAAGTAAGTATATTTGTATTTCAGATTGTTTTGAATAATCATTATAAATCTCATGAATGTGTTATTATCATTATTATTATTTTATTTATTTTAATTTTCTCTTTGAATTAAAATGACCTTTGTTTGTGAATGGCTGCTGTTTTTGTGATGAGAGTTATAATTTATATAAACAAATTAGCTTCTGAATATTTATGTATAATCCAATGCTTATCATAGGTAAAATCAAATACTCAAAAAAAAAAAAAGGCCTTACGACTTTGTTTGCCTACAATCTGATCTCCATTGGTTATATTCACTTTTAATATAGATGGTTGCAGATGTAGAAGAATGGATTATGGTTAGAAATAAAAAAATAAAATGATAAGTTTGATATTATTTTTGAAAAAATATTATTGACATTAAAAATTTGAGTTATTATTTGTTATATTTGTAAAATTACTTAAATTCATGAAAATTATTTGAATACTAAGACCTTTTATTTATTCAAAACAAGAATCAATTAAAAATAACAAAATAATGTAAAATTGATTATTAAAATATAATTAAAATCAGTGGAAAAGGACAACATAATATTAATGAAAAAACAATACAATGAAAACCCGCAGAATTATTCATTAGTTTAGCCAAGGGCTAGTAAGTGTTTGTTGACTGCAGAAAGGAGTTTGCTGTTAACTGAAAGGAGACCCTTCAATTCCTTTTGGAAGCATTAAAGAAAGTGAGCAGGGCAAATTCATAATGTCCACTCCATATTGTAATAGTCAGAAATATATAGTCAGCTAAATCAATCTTAGGAAACAAGAAAAGACCATTATCTCATATGTCTGCATGTGACATTGATATAAACATTATCACAAACAGTACAAAGTTGAACTCTATCATCTATGCCCCAGAACAATTCTCACATGACAAATGTTTCTGATATTAGCATATATGCCCTTTCTTATATTCCACTAGGTTAGGGAGGTACAAGAAATTCTTATAACTACATTAAATAATTGTTTAATTAATTGTGGCAGTGAGGTCAAAAATGCGAAAGATAATGTATATAGATTTATTCCTAACAATAATAAAACAAACAAAACCAAAATAAAATTTATAGGTCTAGTTTCAAAATTATATTGTGTTTCTTACATGATAAAATAAATCATTTTTATAGCGCGATGTTTGTAAACTGTAATATTTAACACAGCATTACGCTGTTGCACATGCGCTTTGAAGATTTTAACTATAAATGAATGAATACTAACATTCAATCACATGATAAAGTCTTTAGAAAAGATAGAATGGCCATACAAAAGCGTTTGGGTTTGAAAAGATAGATGGCCAGGCCATTCTATCTTTTCCAAAGACTTTATCATGTGATTGAGTGTTAGTATTCATTCATTTATAGTTAAAATCTTCAAAGCGCATGTGCAACAGCGTAATGCTGTGTTAAATATTACATGATAAAAGAAAATTTTAATTAGCGACTAAGCAGATTAACTATCACTAACAATAGAGTTTATTGACATTATTTGTCTTAAAATATTTAAGATAGACATTCTATAGTAGTTTAATGATTGATTAATGAATAATTAAGCAGGGTTATTAATTAAAATGGCACTATGCACCTAATTATATCAACATTACAACCATGAATAGATGACTGTCATAAACTCAGAATTATGAGACTGCACATTTGGAATATCAGGTTTTAAAATAAATTAAGAAATATGAAGAGTAGTGCTAGGTTATAAACATCAAAGGAGTATATCTGATGATGATAAAACAAAGATGAGTTATGCTTGTCCCTTGGCAAGACCGTATCCAAGAAGTACTTCAGATTAAAGGGTCGTACAGAGCACAAATGAATGTCTGCTCCTACAACCAGTAGCAAACTGATTACTACTGAGCAGGAATGAGAATCTGCATTGATATTAATGGATAATGACAATAATCATCAGAGTATAAAATATGTCCGCCTTTAGCGTGATCATATCCAAGAATACCTGGCAAATCCATTTATCCAAAGCATAAATGAACGTCTACTTGAAGAACAAAATATATCAATTAATAAAAAATTATATATAAATAACCTAGCAACGCAAATTTAATTAAAATAAAGAGCGATAAACTCTTAACTATGAAAGTCTGAAATTAAAAGATCAACAAAGGTAAGCGTGAGTCGTCACATCATAAGTTTAAACAAGCAGTCATCTATATTAAGGCCCACTACATTCAAACGAATTAAAAGATTCAAATATCCATTTTACACTAAAGGAATATGTTGCACATAGCTAGAGAAGTCTACGATTTACATATATAACTATAATGACACATTTACAAAAACGGACCTTAACTTATTCGGCATATTTGTCCCTTCAAATAAATTGAAAATCAATCCCAGTTTTAAGATTATTTTAAACAAATAATTCAACTTTTATAATTGTGTATAAAAACATCTGGTTTTCTAATTGGAAAGTAAAATCTATAATTGAAATGAATGACAGAATATATTTTAGAAAACGTCTTTGCTCTTTTAATTAATTTGTTTTAAGATGATTCTCTGAATAAAATGTGTTTACAAAAATTATCCTCCCGTTACCTGATTTTTAGAATAATAAGTCTAGCTTATATATAAATTTTAAGAATGATCGCATGTAGCTAGCTATTCGATTATTCTTAGCAATATAGGTTAATTAAAGTAAAATATTATAAGGAAATTAAGAAAATAAAATAAATTAATATGGATTGTTTTACTGGTCATAGAAATGCAGATATCTCAAATCTAGCGTTCAAATGTTTCTGTTTTACCTTTGCAAAGGGTTTGAAAATACAGCAAGATATGCAATGATGACAAGTAACTTTCATGGACAATTAACATGGTCCTTTATTATCCTTTTCTCGGATATTTATTGATTGAAGATGGGCTGGTTATTCAGAAACATTTGGGTGAAGATGACATAATTGACTAGGTGGCTACTCATTTCTGAAATCATTGCAAGATAAATTCATTGATGATGACAGGACCATTGGCACGGGTACACTTTGGCAGACTTCAGATGAGCGCAGTTCATAACTCCACCAGGATTTCTAGCTCACCTCTCCAGAGATACCAAGGGGAACGGACCCAAGATTTCTACCCAGTGGTTAACATAGTATGGGATTCTAGCAGCCATGAGTTCTTCATGATAATCTTGATGACTTTTTTCAGAAGAACAATAATAAGAATCAGAAAGAGTGACTAAAATTTTCTGAGGTTTAATTATACGACTTAAAAGACATCCGAATTACTTTTAATTAAAATATACTTTTGCCGATAAAAATTTTGATCAGTTTAATGACAATTTAATCTTGTATCTATTTTATTAATTAGTAAAGTTTTTCAAATTCCTGATGCCTTTTGTCTATGGCATTCTGGACAGCAAGTAAACTTACATTAACACCTTTTACTGCAAAGTAAAATATTGAAAACATTTTGTCAAATATAAAATGCAAATAATTTTTTTTTTACTTAAATACCAATTAATCTGCCTTGCTCAGGAATTTAATCAGCCAAATTTTAGATTAATTGTATCTTAGAATTGGACATATAATTGTATCTTAGAATTGGATATATAATTGGAAAGTTAATTATTTATTTAATCTCAGCTCTCATTCTGACCCCCCCTCCACACACATCCCTACACGTGCCTTTAATAAATTTGAATGAATAAAAAACGCTCTTCGTAAATAAATTTCCTATAAAATTAAAATTATTTAATTATAATTGAAAGTTATAAGTTAAACAATGTTTGTTTATAAGTTGGCATGAAACTTATATATATATAACTTCAATACGTTCTTGCCATTGCTGCTATTATTATTATGTGATAGTTTAAGATCAAGAAGTACCATGGTTTTTTTTCTCAGATACCTATTAAGGCAGAATGAATGTTCGTGTGTGAATAAAAAAAAATCTAATAAATGTATGCTATTATATGACAGACAAAAAAAAATCATGGCCTTTATTTCCAGGAGCTGTAAAATCATCAACCAAGGCAGTCGTTGGTGGCCAAAGGCAGAGGGTGTTAAGAATCTCCTGATTGTGGACACATGTTGCCATTTGATGATGACTTTTTATTTAGACACTTACAACTGTGGATCATTTTCAAATGAAGAAAAATTGCAAGAATTGGAAGAAATGTCTAATATTAAATGGGACATTATTGGATTTTGTGAAGTTACAAAAAAAGGTGAAGAGACAATTGATCTAAAAAGTGGACATACACTCTACTACAAAAACACAAATATTAGAAGTACAAGTGGAGTAGGACTCATTATAAATAAAAAATGAAAGAACAACATTGTGGAGCTTGATGGTATATTGGACAGAGAGGCAAGATTAGGTTTTCAACTTAATAGCAAATACCAAATGAGATAATTCAGTTTTATGCCCAACAAATTCTTATAGTGGTGATATAGTAGAAGATTTTTATATGGATGTATTAAAGGCTTTGAAAGTCTTTAATGCTAGAATTGGTAAACAAATAAAAGTGCTGTAGGTACATTTGGTTATGATAATAGAGATAAGAGAAAACCTAGACTTGTGGAATTTACAGAAAAATAAAAGCGTTATATTAATTCTTTTTTTGAAAAAAATGTAAAAAAAAAATTGACATGGAAGCATCCAAGTGAAGATACAATAGAATTGAATTATATTCTAACTAACAGAAAATACATATTTCAAGATTGTTAATGTTCTTAATAAATTCAGCACAAAAAATTATCATTAATTAGTAAGATATATGGTAGTTTTAACATAAAATTAGTGAGACAAAAATTATTAAGAAAATCAATATTTATAGTTGATATTCCTTTCTATTAAATTTAAATTCAAACTTGCAAATCGTTTTCAAGTATTAGTAAATTTTAAACATGATTCAGAATTTGATGAAATTAATAGGGAAATAATTGATATATTTTTAAAAAACTGCAACAAAGGGATAGCTGGTAGAACAAAACAGAAATTGACCAATAAAATTTATACTGAGACTGGGGAATTTATGAAGAAAAGAAGGAATATAAAGATATATAAAAACGATTCATTAAGAAGAATTGAAAATCTCAAATTTTGTAAAATGGTGTAAAAAAGGGTTGATAATAATATAAGAAAGTGTAATTGTGAACTAGCAAGGAAATGTGCATAACTTTAGAAAAGAATAAAAGTCTCAAGAGTGTAAAACAACATTTTGGTATTGGTAGGAAGCTTATATCTGCAATACGAACAAAAGATGAAATTATTACTAAAAGGAGAGATGATATCATAAAATGGGTAGAAGAGTTCTATCAATAATTCTATAGTAATAAAGAACAAGTGTATCCTACATCTATTATATCTTCTGAATTGTCAAGAATTTTAAATGAAGAACCTGAGAAATGCAATTAAATTTATAAAGAAAGAAAAAGCTCCAGGCAATGATGGAATTACAATCAATATATTAAAAGAAGCAGGTGAAAATGTTTTGCAAAGTTATATACCAAATGTCTAAATGATAAAAATATATCAGATGATTGGAAGAATGCAGTATTAATATTAATATTTAAAAAAGATGCTAAAGAAGATATTAGAAATTACAATTTTCTACAAACTTTTTACCAAGATAATTACAGCTTGTCTGTAGAGAACATTGGATTTTAACCAACAAAAAAAAAACAAGCTGAATTAAAAAGGGATTTCAGTGCAGTAGATCATATCCAAGTATTGAGAAAAGTTATAGAAAAGACCAATGAATATGAGTTGCCATTATGTTTTGGATTAGCATTTCTTCAGTCATTAAAGATTTAGATCATCAAAAAGAAGATTCAGGATATTGTCATATTCTGAAAAATATTTATAAAAATGCAATAACAATTAGACTTCATAATGATACTAGTAATGTTAACATTAAGAAAGTCGTAAGATAGGATGACTCCATATCTCCAAAACTTTTCACAGTAGTGCTGCAAGAAGTATTTTGCAGATTAAAATGGGAAGCTAAAGGAGTAAAAGTAAATGGAGATTATTAAAGTCATTTACATTTTGCAGCTGTTATAGTTGTTGTTGTTGTTGTGAATAATACTTTAGAGCTTCAGGAAAAGTTGCAGAAGTTATCAGATAAAAGTAGGAAAGTTGGACTAAAGATAAATGTTAAAAAGACTAACATAATGTTTAATGGATTTTCTCAAAAGATGAAAATAAAGATTGAATATGATGAGTTATAAGAAATTAACAACTACAAATATTTTTGTCAGATTATTACTACAGATGGAAATATAATGGATGAAATTAATCATAGAATTAAACTTAGTTGGAGTGCTTTTGATAGAAATAACTTAATATTAAAAGGAAACATGTTTATATGTTTGAAAAGAAAAGTTTTTAATAAATATGTTTTACCAGTTCTTACTTATGGATCTGATAGTTGAACACTTCATAGAAGAGCAATACAGAGACTCAGACTACCGGAAAATGTACGGAGAGATGCAGATTATAAATAACAAGAAGATATTGAAAACACAATACATGGGTAAGAAAATAAACAGGTGTTACTGATATTATTGAAATAATTAGAAGACTAAAGTGGATTTGGGTTGGACATATTGCTAAAAAAGATGATAATAGATGGATAATTAAAATTTTAAACTGGATTCCAAGAGATTGTAAAATAACTAGAAAGAGACCACATATGAGATGGATGGATGAAATAAGAAAGTGTGCAGGTATGATATTCCAAAGAAAGACTAGAGATCAGAGAAGATGGATTCAACTTGGAGAGACCTTCATTCTGCAATGAATTACTAATGGTTGATGATGAAGTGTTTGTCTAGTATAAATAAGAGACAAATCCCAGATCATGCCTACAGTGGATTGACACAATATTTATTATACCATTAAAACCCTTCACATCAATTTTTGTATTTAACTGTATGAAAACAATTTTCAGTGCTTTAAACGCTAAACAAAATTTATGGTTTCTTGTGATAATAATAAATTAGTTTAAAGTCGCCATAAAAATAATTATTTGCATCTTTCAAAATCATCAATAATTTTCATTATTCAATTAAATATATATAGATATTTATTGTAAATCATTATTTTTAATGTAAATCTTTTTTTTATTTTTGAAGTCTACATTATTACAAATAAAATGAAATCATATTATTGTGACTGAAAATCATCATTATGAATAGACTCAGATAATTTTCTACTTTTACTTTTGGATCATAATAAATTTTCATTGAAAAAAATGAATATTTTAAAAAATATAAATGAAAAATAGATTCTCTTTTAATAAATTAAAGCTAAAATTATAATTCACAATTTCAAAAAGTAAATATATTTTTCATCAAAAATAATAAATCCACTAATAGAAAAATCATTAATTGATTTAACATATTTATGGTATAAATTTCAAAATTCATAATTGATAGTAATGATTTAGATAAAGTTAACAACTATAAATATCTTGCATACAGATGAAAATATAATTGATGAAATTAATCATAGAATTACATTTAAATTGAGTATTTTTGTTACAAATAACAATATTAAAACTAATATACCTATATGCTTGAAATAGATTTTTTTATATACATAAATGTGTTGTAACGTTATTTATTTGTAGAATCTAAAACTTTTGAGTTTTAATAGAAGAGCAAGATACGAACTATAAATTATATGGCTTATTATAAAAAGTTTCATGTTGGGATAATAAGAAAAAGCAAAATATATGATTGAAAGAATAAACAGGTACCACTGATATTATTAAAACAATTAAAATATTTAAGTAGAACTAGTCTAGATATATTTTTAGGAAAAAATCCATTAAATGGATAATTGAAAGTTTTAAGTAAATCCTAATCTTAGTAATGGACTTAGACAAAAAAACACATAAGATGGATGTTTAAAATTTTTCTGAAATAATGTGAAAAAAGACAAGGACTTTAAAAATTGGATTAAACTCAAAAATTCTTATTCTTCATAGAATTCCTAATACAAACTTATAGGGGGAAAAAGGTAAAACTTTAGTATGGATATGTAAATTAAATTCTGTATATAGAAAGATGCAATATATAATATTCCAGTTGAGATTTAAAAAATTGCACTGAAATAAATGTATACTATAAACTGAAGTTATTTAACTCAATATTACTTTCCACAAGTTTATATGATAAAAAGGTATTTGACTATACAAGGCAAAACATGAATCTGTAACTAAATATGAATTGACATAATCAAAATCATATTGAAACTTTTGTCGGGTAACTTTATTAACTAAGCTTGTGTCATATGGAACAATATTAATGATGCTACAATTGAAGTACATTGAATTATGTGATTGTTGTTATCAATCTATATTCATAACAAAAGTTATAAAGCTATTGTAACTTATAATGAATGCTTAATCTTTGTATTTTTTTCTAATTTTTTTAAATCTTTTAAAATTTTTATATGCTCCTTTTGTTTCAGGAAATTGCTATGTGTAGTGTAAAAAGTATTGCACCTTTTAGATTATTTTTGATCAATTATTCCAGGCTACGTTTATACTGAATTAATTATTAATATCCATATTCTATTATTTTGTATTTTTTTTATTGCTTTCTATTCTTTTTTAAATTTTGAATTGACTTGAACAATTTGTTTTTAAATTTTCTTATAATTTTATAGGCAAAATAAAGTTTTTTTCCACCCTTGCTTTTAAAATAGGTTTTAATTATTTCTTAAAAAATTTTTTTTGAACATTTGTTTAATTTAAAAAAATGATAAGCTAACAAAAACAAACACACAAAATATGGATTAATAAGTTACATATATTTTTTTTTTACAATTTATTTCAACAATGTTAAATGTATTTTTTTAAACCATAAATATAAGGAAATAACCACCTCAAGCCTATATAAAGTTATTATTATAAATATAGTTCAAAATTAATACTCCTGGTATATGTATTTAAAACAAATGACTCATAATCATAAATCTTTCAAAAAGAAATATATTTATATTATGTACAGAATTTGATTGTCAGGATGGGAAAAATGATAGATTGTTGTTTTGAAAAAATCTTATATTCATCTCATATTGTTTATCTACTTAATAGCTACATTCATATATTACAATCTGCTTATGGAAGGAGTACATCATTCTATACATTTTAATATAGACATATATAGAAAAGCAAATCCAGAAACAGATTTGTAAAATTTTGAAGCATAATAAACAGTTCTCTATTCATTTAATAAATTATCAAAAACTATAAAATAAGTTTATGAGTTTAAAATTTTATAACTTGGATTGGACATTTGTTTACATTGTGATTTTTATTATATTTTGATTAAATAGTATCTTATATATAAAAGTCTATTTTTGCTATTGTCTAATTGGTGAATGTATAAATGTTTTTCTGTAAGACTGTCACACATCAAAGTCACAATCACTATCTCTTGCCAAATTTACAATCAATTAAAAATATTCCATTTATGTAAAAATTCCACAATTAATAAATAACACTCAAAAAAATCAGTACATGTTCTTTTAACTACAGATGTATAATATTTAAATTGTGAAGAAAATGTAAAGACAGGATATAAATTCATGTTTGAAATGTGACATTTGGTGAAGAAAAAATGTATATGCAATAGTACCATATTTGTATTTATTTTTGGTTTGCATAGAAATTAAAGTCAAAATGACAGCTTTTATGCGAGTGTACAGTTTTTGCATTTATACTGTTTTGTTTAACTTATTATAACAGTCAGGGGAAGAGACTCTTACTTTATCTGCCATACAGGGTGCCACCAAGCCATTTGAACCTGGAAAATTTATATAGTAGACAGATATGCACAGAAAAGGTTACTATTTTATCGAACTGAAAGCCCTAGTCACTTGTTCAGGGCGAAGCTGAGTTTAAAACATCACACTGTATATTCAAATTTCTAATTTTTAATTTTAAATATTAATAAAATATATAAAATGAGTTACTGCCAAAATTTGATCAAACAAAACATTTTATTATTATGCACACACACATTAAAAGAAAAGATATGAATATTAAATTACCCAGTGAATATATTTAATTTGAATTATGTGCACAGATGAAAGCATTTGATAGGTTTTACAATTTTAATATTTTACTAAGCGTGAATATGCTACATCGATTATGCATATAACTAACCCAATCTGTTTTAACTTTAGGATAAAATCTCACATTTAAACCAATACTAGATTACTGATATACCAATGTGACCAATGCAAAATGTGATTATTAGCATAACACAATTATGCAGACAGGAATTTACATCTGTCTCAAGATATCATTAGAAAATAATGAATCATGGTGGGAAGGAATGAGCATCTTCTCCATGATCATTAATAAATTTCACCAACAGGCAGGAATGTACCACTGTCCAATTGGTGATACAAAAACCAAATTCTTGAAATATATATAGAAGAGATGCTCTGTAAAAGGGGATAACAGTTTTTTCTGGATTACTGTGTCAATCGGAGCATAAGAAAATCAATGGCTTAGGAAATATGTTTACGACCATTGACAATGTGATGGCCACACTTTTGTGCCACATGTTCAGGTGGATATTGTGTCCTGTATACTAATGTGGTACAAGGAAATGAGTATCCAATGCACCTACTCAAATTACATTGACATAAAACATCTGTACCTCTATCCACTAGCTCCGATTCAACTATGAAACAATTAGCCCAAAATTAACATAACTTAAACTAACATAATTATATCAATCCATGCAGTCATTTACATTTATTTTTAAATTATCAATTTAAAAGAAATTTATAAGAATGGGAATGATATTAAACACATATATAAAAAATATAAGTAATTAAAAATTTTAGATTTCTTTTAAAAGTTAAGTGACACTTAAATACTTGAAAAGTTTACATTATATAATTAATGTTCATATTTTATTTAAAACAAAAGTTTATACTTTCCAATGCTGTAGGTAAAGTCCGACTTTGCTGTCCTTGATTCATCACACAATTCAATGTTTTTTTCCATTTCATATTGTTCCAGGTGGAGACAAGTCAGTTGTTTGCCAGTTTCCAGGAACCATCATACTCGGGAGTTCACCTCAGCTAGTGCAAACACGGGAAATATAAATTATTCGTGACCCCTACATTTTAAAGATCTTCAATACACTTATAAATATATTTAAATAACATGCAATCAGCAAGAGCAATCCCAATCTAAAGCTCAACTTCAAAGTTTTTTGTTTATATCTTTGTGAATTCTTATCATCAAATTCCAGGATTGATCTTGCCTGGCTTGGTGCTGTTCTTATTGGTGATGATGATTTTACTCTGTTGACCATTTGTTTATTTCCATTGATATTGGTCAGCTTTCTTTAGAGTGGGAACTCAAAATTATCACTAGTATTTTTTTTAATTTATCTCTTATCTGACTTTATGCCCAAGGTCCTATTTGCAATTACGGTCAGTATAGAAAATCATTTTCATTCTAAGATTAAAAATAACTAATTAACAGCTTTTTAAATTTTTTTTTATATTAAAACAATCTTGTTTTTAGATTTTAAACTTTAAAGAATTATATATATATATTTAAATAAAATTACAAAATTTTATATATATATATATATTTCTACCTGAGGGTGATTATATATTTTCCACTTTTATTTGAAATTAATGTAATGGCATATACTTATACCATTACATTACGTTAAATCTTAAAAAAAAATATTAAAGCAACTAATTAAAAAAACATGGTCTATTTAGACTGATATATAAATTATAACCTATAAAAAGAGAATGATGATATTAGTGGAAACAATGCTTACTCTTTATAAAATATTCAAATCATCAAGATATAATGACCAAAATAATAATAAACACGATTACAGGCTAACCTCATAGGAGTTACTAAATGGTATATACTACATAAAAAGAAATGACAAGGCTAATAATAGCAATTAATAATCATTGCAAATATAATATGCCACCTGTAGCAAATTTTGAGAGGAAAACACTCAACTCACACATTACAGGGAAGATCTTAATAATGGAATCATATATCATAGAATGGTTAAGTTATATGAGATCCTCTTTTTTCTAACACCTCTTTCCACTACCTCACTTATAATCAAAACCATCAGCAACTCATTGCTATGATCAGATCCACATTTCATTTTTAAATGAATAGCAGTATGTTTTCTAATATTTGAACCATATTATTTCTCAAAATGAATTTCTTTTGGCAAAACAATTTCTTTTACATTTATTTATGTAATTAAAATCTCAGGGTTTTGGAACTGAAATTTTATAACAGTAAACATTTTCATTTTTTTCATTTCATTTACTAATTATTAGTCAATGAATGGAATCCTAATAATAATATGAGGATATATACTGATCTATAAGTTAATGTCTACTTAATTGAGAATAATAAATTTAAAAAAAAAAATTTTAATTAAACTAAATACATGAAGACTCTTAACCTTTCAGTTTTTTAGTAGTTAAAATTTGTATTTTGTTATCTGGTGAAAATTTTGTGAAAATTTTTTTTATGGCTTTAAAATTCATGTATATTTATTTTCTAATATTTTAAATATAAAAAAATTCAAAAGATGGCAGGGAAATCAAATAATTGGTGTTACAAAAGAACCAAAACCATGCAATGATGAGTAGACATTGTATATTCAGTAATCTCAAACTTTGCCAAGTGTACTTGGGGAATATTATGATTATCAAGAAAATATTATGCTAGTCTAAAAACTTGACTTTTTGGGAAAGTTTATGATTATATTTGCATCAGAAATGTGTCATAATTATTAAAAATCAAAATAAATATTATTACATATTTATTTTTTACAGAAATGTTTTATTTTTAAATATAAAAAAATACTTTCTTCTGAATATTGTTATTATAAAGATTACCACTGTAAACAACACAGCTGTCTAGAAACCACTCAGCTGATGTTATAGTATATAGTGATATCATAAAAATTACAAAAAAAATGCCAACTTTTAAAGCATAAATTGATAGATTTAATAGTTATTGAAAATAATTCATTCAGATTTTTAAAACAAATATCAAACAAAGAAGATTTTGTTCATATTCCAAATTGAAGTGGCTCCACCTGACATTTAAAGATGTAACAGCATTTAGTTTTGACTAAAATATAATTTTGAAAATAATTCCTAAAATCAAATGTGATTTTTTAAGATTTATTTAATTTATAAACAAAAATATTTATCGAATGAGGTCAAATTTATCATATTCTGATAAATAATAATTGTTTAATTTCAAAATAAAAGTTGAAAGTTTAAATCTATTGAGAATGAAAAAATATTGTTAGTGGAAAAATGAGAATTAATTTGAAATAAAAATTATACCAAGATAGCATGCAAATATAATGAGTGGATTTTATAGTCACTTAGAATGCTACATTAATGGATTTGAGATAAATACTTTTATCATTTAAACTTATAATGTAATAATCAAAAGTAATAATCTTCTGAATAAAGTAAATAATAATTTTATTACTAAAGCAGTCTTCTTTTAATAAATGCATTTAGTTGAATAATTTATTTCTTAGATACTTTCTTAACACTACATGAAAATTTTAACAAAGTGATTGTTGTACTAAATTTCATATGTTCATGTACTCTTAATCCTTTGCATGCTTGATTTGTTTAAAAGTGAAGTGGCTTGATGTCACTCTAAATCGGTCACTTTTCGTACTATGATTATGATTTTGAGCTTGTTTTAAACATTAAAAAAATTTCTGTAAGATGCTTCCCTCTCTTAAATTATTTTATAAGTAAAAAATCAATAAAAATGGTCTTATATGTCAAACAAAGAAAAAAATAACGCCCCTTCTTAGATCTGATTGGTTATTAAATTTTGACAACAAAGAAAATGGCTGCCAAAAAGTAAAGAGTAATGATCTGTTTTTATTTTATTTCAAAAATGATAAACGAATGTTTTAGACCATTTTAACAGTATTTTTTGACAAATTATAAATTATTTTGATAAAATATGCTAAAAATAAAATTATTTTGAAAAAATAGTTAAGATTTTTAACAAAAATTATTTGCATTTTTCTACAACTAAACTTGACAAAGAAAATCATGTCATTAGCAAAATGTTTTGATTGGTGAGTAAGATTTTGTTTTACATTTTCCACTCACAAAAATTTATATATTTAAATAATAACAATTTATTTTTGAAAAAACTTTCATTCATTTTCATAACCTGTCAATTTATTAATATACTTTTTACAAACAAAACTAAAGTTAATATAATATTAAAAGATGAATATATTTTGATGTTTGAGTTTGTGAATTGCCACTTGACTTTAAATTGACCAATTAAAAGTTTTGACTTTTACCTCATTCGGCCAATAAGATAATCAGCTGTTAAAAGGTTAATGTTCAACATAAAATATAAATTCATAATAAATTTTATAGTATTAAGATTTCTGGTCAATATGTGAAGATGATTATTGAAAGACTACAAAACCAAAATTAATAATAAAAATATTTATTTGAACAATAATGACATTGAACAGATAATACTTTTGAAAATCTACAATCTCACCAAGAAAATGAATTATTTAAAAAAATTGCTGCATAATCCAATTGCAGAGGAGAAATATGGTTTTAGAAGTTTACAGATAAAATAAAAATAAATTTAGATATTAAATAATTATTGACTATGATTAACTTTGGCTGTTTAATGAAAACCTCTCTCCGTATTAACATTACCAAAGAACTCCATTTTCACAGTACAATCAGACCATTATTTTGTCTCCACAATGAGTAGATTGAATAAATACTGTAGGAGATGTATATCACTTTTTGAGGTCCAAAAATTATAA
This sequence comes from Epiperipatus broadwayi, assembly GCA_028023455.1. Lineage (NCBI taxonomy): Eukaryota > Metazoa > Onychophora > Udeonychophora > Euonychophora > Peripatidae > Epiperipatus > Epiperipatus broadwayi. Next base: position 359,876 of record JAQFVV010012404.1, on the reverse strand, counting down.
TTTTAATTTCTAAAATAAGTGAATATTAATTTTACATCCTATAATATTGGCAAAACATGGCAGACAAACCATACACATCAAAAATAATCTACAACCTAGACTGGGAATATTAAAAAAGTGCAATAGAAGAGAAAATTTATTAGAACTAACTACAATATCAGTTGTCATAAAATAAAGTCATAGCAGTGCACCACGCAAGGCTTAATAACAACTACATGGTGCAATACATCCATGACTTAAACATAAATAAGGCAATAAAAATAAGTGATGGCTTGCACAGTACAATCTGACCATTATGTTGTCCCCACAATGAGTATATTTAAACCTTAAATATGACTTTCCAATCCAGCGATGGAATAACTTCTGTAGATGTATATTGCTTATTGAGACCCAAAAATTATAAATTTTAATTTCTAAAATAAGACTTTATTGGTCTTGCATCCTATAATACTGGAAAACATGCAAATATACATACATATGTAAAACAATCTACAACCTACACTCAGAATATTAAAGAGTGCAAAAGAAGATGACATTCATCAGAACTAACTACAGTATCAGTTGCCATAAAATAAAGTCATGTCAGTATATCACATGTAGCTTAATACAAAATATGTGATATAATACATCCATGATTTAAACATAAATAAGGCAATACAAAATAAATGATGACATGAACTGAAAAGAAATCATCTAAATTTGAGGGCAATAAATATGTTAGGACTTGGTCTTTTAATATAAAAACAATGAAAATGAACCACCAAATATATAGTAGGAACAATAATAATTGCTCTAAATAAAGCATTTTATGCTTAAATATGAGGTACAAAATTATAACTCATGGAATATATTATACTAACAGATAGACATAGATAAATCTCTTTTTTAAAACATGCTAGCAAAATAAATATCAGTAAGAAAGGGACTAACTAGAATTTCTTGGAAAACACAAAATAATGGCAAGAAAAGCATGTACAATTAAAAACAAAAGAGAGACTAATGCAACCATCTCTTAAATAAATATTACACTAATTAACTGGTGCATATAATGAAAAATGTAAAAATGCTAAATCTGGTTTAACAAAAACATGGCCTAAAATAAAAAATATACACAATTTTTACCTTGTTCATCATAAACACATATATTGAAATAAATAAATAACTCATGAAAGGGATAAATAACACTTTAAGAATGTAGCATTCTAATATATAAATATTCTATGAACTTCTGGATAATATAACTTACAAATAATTCATAAAATCACATCAGACAAGATGCATAAAATAAATAAAATAAAATATATGATAAATTTCAATTGCAGAATATTAAAACAAAATAAATGTCCTTCATGCTGGATCTTCTACCATTTAACATGATAGTCTGTAGTTATCATTTTGCAAATGCTAACAATTTCTCATACTTGTTAAAACATAGAAAACTTAAAATATTGGCACAGCATTCAAATATTTCTAGTAAGCAATAGATTTCCCAGTGAACATGAGCACAAAATATATTAATGGTGATTCAAATTTTCTGAAGAATATGACATATGAAAAAAAAGTCATAATTCAAGAGCATTTATATTTTGTTTATAAAGGATATGATTTGGTCAAGTTATTTAGTCCAAGTGATTATTTTTGAGTAATAGTAATAATTTTGAATAAATATGCCAATAATATTTTATATTATTTTTAAAAGTACATAGACATGTAATAAATTTTCAGAACAATACAGCAAGCCCATAATCTTAATTTTACTGAGTTAGAAAATGTATTTTTTGACTCTAGTTCTGAAATAGATATAAAATAAAGTTTTTGTGATAAAGTAATTTTTAACCCACTGCTATGTGAATGATAAGCAAATAAATGTCATTTAAAATTCAGGTCAAACATTTATAAACTTTCCATTATTATTAAGCAAGTTTTTCTATCTAGAATTAAATAGCCTTTTCATGCAAAATGATAAATAATTCCAAAGAAAATCATTTGCTTTTTTTAAAAAAAAATTAAAATAAAAACATTAAAAAAATGTTGCTAAAGAATATTCAAATATTTTAAAGTCCTTTTACAAATGTCTTATTGTCAGCATGTCATAAGGTTATGAGAAAAAAACATTTTTACACTATTAAGATGTGCTTTAAAATGCCAATAATAGCACAGTCTTTAGCTATTTTAATATTCCAGTATATAAAATATTAAATGGATATTATTGTCTTCTATTAATGAGAATAAGAATCAATAACGATAAGTCACAGAGAATTTCCTTGAAGTGTACATTTTATATAGAAATAATTTGACAATTGTTGTTAAATATTTAGATACATTTTCCATTAGGTTTCTTGACTATGTAGATTTTGAACTTTTTTTGGTAATTTTACATTAGAACATCAGTATCTGGAAAAAAATAGTTAGCAGTACATGTTTAACTTTAAGCAAAATAAATTTTTTATAAGCAATTAAACTGAATAAAAATTATTTATTAATCAAGTAAATTTTCCCAGTAAAAATGATCCAAGCTGAGTAGAAAGTATTGAAGTATGTGTGCAACACCCCATTTATTTATATTGTTGATCATGTGACTGATTTTGTTGCGTAAAATTACACTTAGATCAACCCATTCCTTGACATTAACTCATCAATGTTTAAAGATTAACTGGTATCACACAGAAACAAAACTCCATACAGTAGCACCAGTATGTTCCAGAGTAATAAATGGATGCAGGAAAGTTTGTCATAAAATACCTATCTAGTGCATAATCATCAAATATCCCCAGATGAGTTTCTAGCTTATGTCTTTCTTCAGTGAGGAGCTTTGGATCTGAGAGCACTGCATCTAGATCTTAGGATCTCATGCAATCCTCCAGCAGCCATCTTTTACCTTTTTAGCTAACTATAAATCTTTGAGTGCAAAATGAAAACACAATAATATTTTCCAATTTAAATTTTCACTTTATCTAGTGCTTGTGTTGTGGAATGATCCCTAATTATTATTGTAGATTAAAAACCTAAGGCTATAACAATAATATTTTCCAATTTAAATTTTCACTTTATCTAGTGCTTGTGTAGGGAATGATCCCTAATTATTATTATAGATTAAAAACCTAAGGCTATATAAATAAATAACTCATTATACATGCTTAAAAATATAAATGTATAATTTTTGTATTTAATAACAATTCTTTTAGATTATTATTATCTTATCAATTTGGATCTTTATAAATAAATAATCATATAGTTTATCTTACATGATTTTGTGCAATGGCATAGTGGTAAATTCTAGATCTCATGATCCATATATAATAACCCAGTCTTAGACACTTGGTTTGAATTGCTTATGATCTCCCAAGAAGTAAACTGTTTGCTTATTTATTTATTTTAATATATAATTAGTTGTTAAAAAATCTTGTGACATATATTCAATCTGCTACTTAAGTAGACAGTTGACAGTGCAGTTTTATTACATCAATGAAAATATTATTTTTTTTTACTTTCCTTAGCACAAAATTCATTTATTCAGTAATCTTTATCTTTTGAGTATATTTTGCTGTCATTGTATTAAATTATGTAAAATGAATTTGACAGATATAATACGTCATTAATTCAATTGTTTTTCAGAAAATACTCGCAAACAAATTGAAAATCTGTAAAATCTAAATGGTTTGTCAAATTACATTTAAAATGTAAATTTTAAAATATTTCTGAATAACTATATAATTTTTATAGTAATTGTATATATGCATAAACATTACATAACATACCATTTATAAATATGTAAAATATAATTTTTGTAAATACATGCAAATTAGTCAACCTTTTTGATGCAAATTTATTTAAGCTATTTGCAAATAATAAAAATGTAAATTTTTGAAATAAAATTATTCAACTATTGATATTTTTTTGATATGTAAATAAAGAATCATATAAAGTTTTAAGATATTTAATCAAAAACCAAATATTTTTAACCTATGAAAGGATAATTTGTCGTTGAAAATTTGATTAAGCTTGAATTAGTTTTTGAATTGACTCATCTATATGATTATTTAAAATAACCCAAAAGTAGAATCAAAAAACGAGATCAAGAATTGGAAATCAAATTTAGTTTAACACTTATTTTTTTCAAAAATGTAATTATCATATAATAATTTTTTAAATAAATATTTCAAATATATTGCAGTGGATTACATCACTTTATGTGGTTTAGTGCAATAATAGGGTTTAAAACTCTGGATAATAAAGTCCTTGAATCGATTTTAAGTCAGTATTTCTGGCACTTGAACTTCTTATAAACTCTCAAGTAATAAAACAATTCTCTTATTTATTTTATATTTATGGAATACATTAAGAAAACATCATTTTCTGGTGATGGTCAAATAAAGATTAGATAAATTTATGGCCACAATTTGAGGTACTGTTTTCTAAATAACCAAATAAATATTGAAATGCTTATAATGAAATAAAAAATATGTAATAGTGCATAGTTGGTGGTAGTAGCAATAATAATAACGATTACCTAAAGTGCAAACATTATGGATTTTAATAATCAGAATGAAAGCAAGGAGGAGTAAGTGCTAGATATGTAACTATATTCCTTTAATATGGAGTAAGTGCTAGATATTTAACTACATTCCTCTGAATGAATGGCAGATATTTATGCTTATAATATGTATTTAGTGTACTGAATATACTGTGTAATTATAATAGACAATATTTTACATGAAGACAGCATACCATTAAACATTATTATCAAAATAATGTTTATTTTTTCTTGGTTAAACTAAATAAAGGAATTAGTCTACTAGACCCCCAAATATTATTTATTTCCTTTCATTCTCATTTAAAACTCAGACACTTTGATATGCAATATAGTAAATTAATAATTAGTAGAAATCCATTAAAATGTAATTAATTAATATACTTCCACTATTAATAGAGATATAAACGATACTTTATAAAATGCAATTATAAATGTAAATAACTAGAAATTGTATATCAGATCAAGTAATGAAGCAGTCAATCTTAGCCTAAGATTGAGCTTCGTAGTTCCATCTACTAACCTGTATTCAAACCCTATATTCCATCCCACTCATTTTGTCATGTATATATATTTTATGTATATATTTGAGATGCGCACCTAAGTTATAAAATTTTAACATATCAATAACATTTTTAATTATTATTAATTCTTTTTATTAATTATTAGTTCTTTTTTATTAAAGTACATAGGTGTGGCTCAAATATATATATATATATATATATATATATATATATATATATATATATATATATATATATATATATATATATATATATATATATATATATATATATATATATATATGAGCAAAAACATACTAACAAAATATTGATGTTTTTGTAAATATTTTATTATACATCATTTTTTAAACTTTTTCTTTTCAAAGTACTTTTTCTATTAAACTATATATTTTTATAAAATCCAAGATGGAAGATGCAACCGATAATTGTCCAAAAATAATTAAAGGTTTGGAAACACTATTGTTTTAATCTGGGGAAGGTATTTTTAATTAAAGTTTTTACTTAAAATAAAACTGGGATTAAGATTAACGATCGTACTTTTGTTATAAACATTTTGTCAAATCTATTTCAATCTGGAAATAGATTTGAATTTATTTTTGGACATTATCTAACATTGCATCCTTCAAAAACAATGGACAAAGAAATGTAAAATTTCTGTTAGATTAGAGATTAGATTTTAAGCTAAAACTAAGTAATTAAAAGCATTCCAGAAATACCTGAGCAGAGTATAAAATGGCTGGATTTTAAATCAGAACAAGATTAGCTACTATTGAGAGAACTGTATTATTAACATATTACATGTCACTGTGAAACTATAAATGATGTAGTAGTAAATCCACCACCTTTCTTGGCCCTATTGGGCAATCATCTTCCATGGCAATACTATTCTGCTGCCCAAGAGTGAAGTAAAAGCCCAACCTAAAAATTTTAGAATGGTAATAAAAGTTTTCTGCCACCGATGAACTTGCATTTCAATTGCCGTGCACATGCCATACTAAATTGGACTCGTAAAATTGCAAGGTAACTTTTTAAGCCATCACCTCAAACTAAATCTAGCCTAACTTATCTATCAAGATTTATTCTAATGTATTACTTAACTTTGTTTTTGTTTTAATATGTAATTTGTTCTTAAGTAATTTTTATAAATTTAATTCTCCCTCATATGCTCTTAACTTTCCTTAACTTTGGTGTGGTCATTTATTTATATGTATTTAGTATTTGATTTATATATCTGCTTGTATTAATATGCCAATTTCCAGCAACCTGGTGATCGTACTTTCTAAAATCTATTTTGTCTTTCAATTAAATCTCCATTAATTAAGGTTTTAATGTTCCCTCAAAATATATTATATGATATATGTTCACCAGTTTGTTTTTACAAATTAACATTTTATGTTGGTTTCTTATAAAAATTATTTATTCAACTCTGAATAAAATAAAGTAATTCTACCTGGGGTAAATCCACCATTCAAGCTAATCAACACTTTGAAATCTTTTAAAATGTTTTTTTTTAATTCTGAAAAAATGACCTATTATTGGTTTTCTATAACTGCTCATTTTCTTTTCTTTTTCCATACTTTTAAAATATCAAATGCTTAAATATTCTCAGTTATAAAATCCATGCAAAGATGGGATTGAATTATTTAAAAATAGCAGAAAAGGGATGGGGGTAAATCTTAACGTTTCTGTTACTAAATAAAATCTTCATGTATATTTTATTAAATGAAATCTTCTCTCTATATATATGTTATAGTGGCATAGCATATTATTTGCATGAATTATGGCATTCAAACTTGGGTCATTTATTTTAAAGCAGTAAAACTTATTCAGTGTTGTTAGTGACATTTACCCATACTGTGTTACTGACATTCAGCATATCTTCGTGAATATATATATATATATATATATATATATATATATATATATATATATATATATATATATATATATATATATATATATATTACATGCTTCTAATCTTCTAATCTGGGGGTTGCAACAAGATTGAACACATAGATTTCTTTTCAAGCTTTGTTACTAAGGATAGTTGACTTATCCAGAACCATTTATTTCAAATAAAAAGGCCTCTGGTGGTGATTCCCATAAGTTTGGCACATGCTATGCCTATCCATTTTCTTTGTATGAAAGGCCTGCATGTCAGTGATGTCCATGGCATGCCTTATCCACTTTTCTCTAAGCATTGTCCTAGAAAAGGGGGTGTTAGATTTTGTTTTTCATCCAGAAGCACTACCTTTTCCCTCTTAGTTCTCTGCCATTATGTTAGTACCACCCAAACTTAGTATTATTATTTGTTTTGCTTATGACCTAATTTTAGTACTGTAATGATATTAAAATTGTGCTCTGCTCACTATATATATATAAATGGCAAATATTCTTAACTTTATTAATTTACTAATATTATTTTAATTTTATTATACAATCCCATCATCATAATTTATTTATCTATTTAAAAGTATCTATATGCCTTGGGGAAAATAAGCATTCTTCTTACCAGTGCTAATTAAAAGTAGTTTCATTAAGTATTTTGTCATATAATCAAATATGTTTTCAAAGTATTTTATTTATTTTCATGACCATAATGGTGTGAAAATGGTTTATATTATATCTATTATGAATCTTGGAACACTCTTTGAAATAATGTTAGTCACCATGTTTCAGAACTCTAACCCAAAGCATTAATAGCAATTTTATGTGAATTCTTTCCGATAATCGATTGGCATCTTAATATTGGACCCACCAAAGATGTGTGTTTATTTATAATATATTATTTAGCTAATAAAGAACATATGAGAAATAATAGTGTGAATGACAATATATAATTAACTATCATTTGGTAGACCGCTTTCTCATTCACGCACATACTAATGTATGCAATTAATTATAAATGTATGTATCATAATTCATCATTATATTAAACTATATTTTTATTGTCTAACTTATTTGAGTAGTTCGAATTCCTCTTTTCTCCACTTCCAAATGTACAGCCATGCTTATATATATTTTAGTGTAGTCATAGTTAATAGATGTCTCATTGTCTTCTCCAATCTGCTAGTGGGCTGTATTAAAATTAATTTTCATGTGCCATCACTATTATGTTATTCATTAGGTGTTTGATCTGGGGCTTAGATAGTGGGTTTGAATCTAGACTGGTCCCTGACCTAAATCTCGGGCTGGAGTCGGTTTGAAGTACATTTTGTGAGTTCCCACTCATGTTAAATGGATAAACATGTTTTGACCACTACAGTAAATAATTTTGAAAATATTAAGGCAAGATCATTATAAGATTTCTTTAGGTAAATATTCAGCTTATTATCTCTGTTCTGTTTTTGTTGGTTTGGTTAATGATTTCATTATTGGTTATAGTTTATTAGTATTTATAAATCAAAATTCCACAAGGGTTGTCTTTGATGAAATGTAGCAAAAAAATGGCATCCAATATGCATGTACGTGAGACATCACATTATAAAAAAAATATTCCTTTTCATTACAGATTTTTTAAAATGCCAATGTGATGTAATCTTTTTTATGGAATTTTTTTAAGAAAAGTTATATTTAAAATAGCTTCTTTTTGTAAAAAAAAAAAGCATAAATAATTCAAATATGAGATATTTAAGTAAGTACAATATTAGTAATTACATCTCAATGCAAAACTATTTTTAATTGCAAAAAGAAAATTAAGTTTTCAGTAAAATATTAATTATATTTTTAATATGATTTTGTCAAAGAAATTGGCTATATATTATTACATTCATCATATAGCTTTTATATGCAACACATATATATGTTCACGTATAGATAAGTTGACTAAATTTATGAACTATGAATTATTTCTATTTTTAATATAATAGTCATTAATAATGACTGCTAAGTAATCTTATATGTCAATTTTATAAAAAAAATTCTATAAAGTAATTTAAAAGTGGAAATTACTTTTTATTTGAAAAGCTATATTTGAAATTCATAATTTATGATTACGTTTAACATTAATAACTATAATTCTCTTAGCTTTTTGTTTTTTATAGTTTGTTAGCTTTATGGTTTATCTAAATATTTTATATTTTTATTATTTATTATAGAATTGTTGTGAAAACTGTATCTTCAACTAAATGCTTAAAAAATAAATATCACATCTTTGTTGGTTAAGAACTGGAAAAAAAAATGTTATATAGTTTTTTTTAAAATGATTTGCAATTTATGATGATTGTAAGACATAAACTCAAAATATCTAAAAATGAAGGTTAATAAATTAGTTTTCTGATATATTAATTAATTCAGTTATATGTGGTTATATACAATTTGACAAAAATATTCTCAGTATAAAGATTTGTAACAAAACAAATTAAAATTGTAACATAATTACAGGAAATTAAATATTTTATTTTAAATATTCAAGTGGCAGATTTAAATGAACTTATAAATATCAAGTCAAATTTATCTGAATAAATGAAAATGTCATTGCACTAAAGTCTATCCAATTGTATACAATTTTTAAAATTCAACATAATTTTTTTTTTTGTGCTTTTATGAATTTGATAATTTTCCTACAAAAATAAAATCTTTAATTAATGAAGTTTTATGATTACCTTAGGCTAATTAATATTTCACAGAACTCAAATCTTTTGCCTTTTGTAAAATTATGTAGCTTAGCTGTTATTTCATTTTGATATTATATTTAGCTAATTTTGATTTTATCAACTGTCTGCACCATGCTTTTCTAATGAATTCCACAATTGTATATTAATTGCATTTTTTCTTCATCTCTATAAGTTTTTTTGGCTAACAATATTTTTCCATAAATATTTTTTGTTGTCACTTCTTAATTATTTCATTTTATCTTTTAAATTAAAAAGCTGTACTTTTTTTTTTTAAAATTAAACTGATTTTATTTTATGAAACTATACTAGTCTTGCCCTAAACAACATTTTGAAAAATATTTTTTTAAAAAAAACCTTTACACACACATGAAAAAATAGTCAATATGTATTTTTATATTTATACTTAAAATAATATTACAATAGAATGACAGCCTGTTAAGCTAATTGCGCAGACGCTGTGAGAATGTTATTAATAAATGAATACCTTCGAACAACCACATGATATAGTATTTGTATAAGAGTAAAAAGGAATCCTCTTACTCTTACGACTCAAATGTTTATATATGAGCAAGACTAAGAGGATTCCTTTTTACTCTTATACAAATACTATATCATGTGGTTGTTCGAAGGTATTCATTTATTAATAACATTCTCACAGCGTCTGCGCAATTAGCTTAACAGGCTGTCATTCTATTGTAATTATAATCGCACGCAAGACGTTATAAAATAAATGCTTATTAAAATAATATTGTAATCTTATGAGTATTTTCTGTATGCATTCAAGTTATTAACACCATCATTATTATATAATATGTTTGTTATACATATTCATTTTCAAGGTAAGAATAAATATTTTCTTTTTAAAATAGTGTATAATTTTTTAAATAACTTTAAAATAGTGTATAATTTTTTAATATATTTTTTGTTGTTATTATATATGTTGAAAGTTTTCTATAATCAATAATTTTTAAATATTGTTGATTGCCATTCCCATAATAGAATTTTTTAATTCTATCTTTTTATGATTATTGTTCACCCTTGTTTTTAAATAACTTGCAAGTAACACATATCTTATGAATATCTCCACTTTAATATTTTATAACTGAAACACAGGCTTATTATATACATGTGTCTATATATGTAATATATAGGGTATATGAGCCCAGACTTTCACACAACCCACCACTCACCACTCTATCTAATAACACTGATACACTCAAGCACATATATGCTAAAAAGATAAATAATCACCAATATATGTATTTCATGCTAAACCAACAATCATCAGTTGATCCAGATTATCATCTCCCACACATATTTACTATAAGTGCTCAGATATATATTAAGATAGCCAAACTTCATACTTTTATGGACAGGCTCAAATCTACTACACACTCCAACTCTTCAATCGTCCATCCAATTGAAAATCTGATGATGGAATGCTCAAAGGCCACCCTGAGGTCGAGATTCTTGTCACACCCATGTTGACCTAAGGTCAATCTGAACCCCACATGTACAGGACAATCCATTTAATACATATGCAAGGATGGGCTCAGGGTGGCCTTCGAGCATTCCATCATCAGATTTTCAATTGGATGGATGGCTGAAAAGTTGGAGTGTGTGGTAGATTGGAGCCTGTCCATTAAAGTATGAAGTTTGGCTATCTTAATATATATCTGAGCACTTATAGTATATATGTGTGGGAGATGATAATCTGGACCAACTGATGATTGCTGGTTCAGCATGAAATATTTATATTGGTGATTATTTATCTTTTCAGCATATATGTGCTTGAATGTATTAGTATTATTAGATAGAGTGGTGAGCGGAGGGTCATGTGAAAGTCTGTGCTCATATACCCTGTATATTACATATATAGATACAGGTATATAATAAGCCTGTGTTTCAGTTATTACATTGTAGAGATGTCTGCCCATCCTTGCATATGTATTAAATGGATTATGTCCTGTACATGTGGGGTTCAGATTGACTTTAGGTCAACATGGGTGTGACAAGAATCTTGACCTCAGGGTGGCCTTTGAGCATTCCATCATCAGATTTTCAATTGGATGGACAGTTGAAGAGTTGGAGTGTGTAGTAGATTGGAGCCTGTCCATTAAAGTATGAAGTTTGGCTATCTTAATACATATCTGAGCACTTATAGTATATATGTGTGGGAGATGATAATCTGGATCAACTGATGATTGCTGGTTTAGCATGAAATACTTATATTGGTGATTATTTATCTTTTCAGCATATATGTGCTTATCAGTGTTATTAGATAGAGTGGTGAGTGGTGGGTCGTGTGAAAGTCTGTGCTCATATACCCTATATATTTTAATATTTTATGTTCTCAAGTTCTCAAACTGTCACTGGAGTGGAGGAATACTTTGAATTTTTGAGTAGTGTTAAACCTACTGGTAGCCTATCTGGCTGAAACTGAGAGTTTTAAAATCTATATATTCTTTGACTAAGGTATATAATATTTTTGATATTGTCATAGGTTTTTTTTATATTTATCTTAATAATTAATTAGAGTTTTTAAACAACTTTTTAATATTTTTTCTTGCATTTTATTTCAGAATAATACTAGTTTAAGTCAATAATTTGATATTAGCATTGATGCAGTGAGAAAGATAAGTTGAAAATATAGCTGTGCAAATAACAGCAGAGAGGCAGAGTAATTAGTTAGATTAATAGTAAAAGTATACTTATTTTAGCTTTTTTATTAATGATAAAAAAAGCATAATAATTCAGTGTCAGTATTGTAAATAGTTTTGGGAAGCATACTTGATTCCAATTTTACAATATAATCATTAACAAGGAATAATTATTTGACAAAAATTGTTGTCATGCAGAAAAAGTTTATTATTATTATTATTATTATTATTATTATTATTATTTATTATTATTATTATTATTATTATTATTATTATTATTATTATTATTATTTATTATTATTATTATTATTATTATTATTATTATTATTATTAATATTATTATTATTATTATTATTATTATTATTATTATTATTATTATTATTATTATTATTTTATTATTATTATTATTATTATTATTATTATTATTATTATTATTATTATTATTATTATTATTATTATTATTATTATTATTATTATTATTATTATTATTATTATTATTATTATTATTATTATTATTATTATTATTATTATTATTATTATTATTATTATTATTATTATTATTATTATTATTATTATTATTATTATTATTATTATTATTATTATTATTATTATTATTATTATTATTATTATTTTATTATTTACTGAAATGAACTTATTTTGTCAGACCTCCTGTTTATGTTTTTTTATAAAATCTATTAAAAATATGTTTTAATTTTCAGACTATAATTTGAGCACTAGTAAAAAATTTGAAATTGGTGCTAACATATGCATGATATTTGAAAATGTTGTAATGAAATAGTTAAGACTAATCATTGGTATTTGACATCAGCCATTCTCAGGTTCAACAAGTGAAAAAATTTAATTAGAATATGTAAACACGCTAACTTTTCTGTGTAATAATGTAAATAAAATTTCAGCCCCAACTACTGATAACACTGCCAATGCTAGACAAAACTATATGATGCTGTAATAGCAATAATATTGTCTGATCCATGACAAATCAATAGTAAAATAAACATCTTTAGCTTAATACTCTAAGTGATAGAATAATAATAATAACATTTTTAATTAATATATACAGTTCATTGTGAGAAGGCTTGAAGTTCCAATAAGTTGTTATAATTCTAATTTAGATGCAGAACATTTTTGTGAATTATGGAATTCTCAAGAAATTTATGCATAACAATAAAAAAAGTTTATTTATTCTTTAAAAATAGAATAAAAATATAAATATAATAATATATTTTATTTTCATCTTAACCTGATAATGATTGTATTAGGAAATATCCATAAAAATAAATGATACATTTATGTTCCACCATAAAACAAAATTAATAACATTTATATTAGGTTCACTTAAACGTTGCACATCTTATTTCCTAATCATTTATTTTCCATCACTTCTATGTTATAATCTAAATTGAATGCATTAGAACAAGATAGTGTGATTTGAAACTTGATTAAATATCGCATGTTCTACTTATGCTTTTAAATTTTTTATTGTATTTAGTCAGGTGTATTTTATTTTATTCTATAACTGATTGTTAGTTATGTATTTCAATCATTATCTCTCAACACTAATTAAGTCTTAGTTAATATTTTTAAATTTAATATTTTTTAAATAAAAAAATAAAACAATTATTAATATTTTGAATGATGAAATATTGGACACTCAATTTAAATCACAGTGTTTGTCAGAAATTATTGCTGTTGATTGAAAGTGAATATTATAATATGAAGAAAACAGCAATAAAATCATTAATTCAATTTGCATTAATTTACTTATATGAGTATCACTTTTCAAAATTAGTTGCTATTAAAATGAAATATTGATCTCATTTAAATCCAGAAAATAATTTATACTCATGATTTCTAATGTAAATCTAAACAAAAAGCAATTGAGAATTTTATTTAAGTACTCCTTATTTTTTATTAAATTTGTTCAATTTTTTTTCATTTAAATAATTTTTATTTTTTACACAAAATAATGTATGCACAAATGTAAATTATATACAAATGTATTAAAATTATTATTTCTTAAATTATGCATCTCAGTGTATTTTCTAATTCGTTAAAATGTTAAGCAGTTATGTAGAAATTCGCTTTACCAATAGCATTGTGAATAAAAAAGAGATACAATATTTTCCCCAGTAATATTATAGCAAATTTATATTTTTTGAATGCTTTAACTGAGATATCTATCTTTTTTTGTATTCTTTCCATTAAATTGCTAAACAGCTATTTTTAAATCTTAAAACAAAAGGAGAAGGAGATAGATTCCAAAATATTTAATACTCTCATAAAAATGGGGGTACAAATATTAATAATTTATCTTCCTTCCCAATAGGTCTTACAATTAATTATAATTAAGCTACCATATTTTCTATATAACCATCTATTTTTCACTTTCAAGTTATCCAAAAATAATAAAGAAAAATAAATGACAATTGTAAACAAAACAAAATTTTAATTTTCTAGTTCACATTGCAACCATATAGTAGTACAATCCTTCTGCTTAAAATAATTATAATCAAATTAATACCAATTATATATTATATCTTTCATATTTTATTACCAGTTACTATCAATTTATTATTTGCAAAAATCATAATAATTACATAATTAATTAAAGAGCTTAGATGTAATACTTTTTCCCTAAATTAGTATTTCAAAATATTCATATTCCTGCATAAACATAAAAAAAAAATTTCTGGAGTTTAGTGTTGTAATTTTTAAAGTCATCATTATTAAAGTGAGAAGAGAAAAATATTTGTATTTAGGAATAAAAAAGTTTCTCATTAATTTTTTGTAGCATATTGTTTGTAGTGACTACAGATTATTCAATGTTTTTTTTTTTTTTTTAAAAAAATTAACTCTTCCTTAATTCAATGAAAAAACATCAATATACAGACAAAAATAGATAATAGATTTTTGTTTTGATTCTAAATGAAAATACTTTTTCTAGTTAAAACTTTTAAAAGCTCTTTCAAAATACATGAGTGTAGCATATTGTACGGAAAAACCCCTTCCCCCAAAATCCCCCCCTTGGAAAAAATTCAAAAAAAAAAAAATACCCCCCCCCCCTGGCCCCCCCCCTACATTTTTTAAGGGGGGGGTTTTCTTTCCTTCTAAAAAAAAATAATCTACATCTTTTAATTTTTTTTAAGTTTGGTAATTTTTGATTTTTTTTTTTATTTTTTATAAAAAAGTATTTGTTTCATAATAATGAAAGAGAAAAAAAATAAATAAAATTTTTTTAATTATTATTAAAAATTAAAAATTTTATTTGAAATTAATTTTTATATATATTTTTTATATTTGTTAAAACAAATTTTTTTTTTTTTTTTTGTGTTATGTTAGAAATAGAATTTAATGATTAATATATTTATTTTTTTTTAATAAATTAATAATAGGGGTGGGATTAAATTTAAATAAATTATTTTGGTATTATAAATAATTTTGGTGTTCCCCTAGAATTTTTTTAAAGGAGGAAGTTGAAGGTTAAAGATAAAAAAAAAAAAAAAAAAATAAAAAAAAAATAAAAAAAAAAAAAAAAAAAAAAAAAAAAAAAAAAAAAAAAAAAAAATAAAAAAAAAAAAAAAAAAAAAAAAAAAAAAATTAAGGGTAAAAGTAAAATTTTTTTTTTTTTTTTTTTTTATTAATAATAAAAAAAAAAATATATATATATATTGTGCACTTTTTATTAGCTCAGACTATTCTAAAATAGGATTTTGGTGTATAATTTTAAATTTTATAAATCTAATAATATTTACTTATTAAAAGAAGACAGTAATGACATATTAGATCATAGGTTTTAAACTCGGTTTTAGCTAATGGAAATTTATAAATGATCTTAACTCAAGATACACATGGATAATAACCATAGAGTCATATATATGCAAATGGATGGACAAATAATATCATTTAGTATCAGTGAAGTTTAACTTGTAATTTTGTAAACAGAATGTGTTATAGATGCTAATAATTATTGTTTGTGCACATTTGATTTTAAAAATAGAAATTATTTATCTTCAAATTTTGCTATATTTAAAAGTAAATAGATAAGGTTTAATTTTACAAAATACTGATTTAAAATTAAAACTGTAAATTCTATCTTTATTTAATTTCTAAAAATATTGTATTTCAATATTTTTTTTTCCAAAATGAAAAAATCGGTCATTTTAAAATAATAAAACAAAAAACTTGAGAGGTAAATCTATGTTGTTATAAACAAAAAAAAAGGTGGGAAATATTAGCCAATCGAAAAGTGTCAAACAATTGTATACTATCGAACTGGAGAAAAAAAAGAATGATTTTTTTTCTTCTCTTGCTGGATCATAAAATAAGTAAATAGGTTTTTTCCCTCTTGTAATATTTTTTTTAAAAAAGAAAAAAGTTGGATTAAAAATTCCTAAAACCTTATGATTCGCAACTCTACATCAATATATATGAATACTTATAAGCTTTGTTGTTAAAATAATGGAATAAATTAATCGTTTTTCTACTGGGCAAGTAAATAATCAGTAATTCTCAATAATCTCTTGAAAATTAATAAATATTGAAGAAATAATCAAAGATGAATAATCAACGAATATATTCAAGAAAAAGTAACAATAATTGTGCTATAGGGAAAATGAACTGCAGTAATACACAAAAGGAAATAAATAAACACCGTAAATATCCAGTAATGATTGATAAAAAATAGTAAATCTCTTGGAAACAGTTAAGTATATATATTTAAAATTCAATGGAACTAAATTAGTAGTAAATGAAAAGTGTTCATTATTATTCTGGATATATATGAAATCTTAATTACAATGTGAGATAGAATTATTTATTCTGAGCCATACCAGCAGGAATGTCAGTTTCTATAAAGTTTAGCTGAAAAAAAACGTTGCACAACACATTTTTAATTGAAATCATAAGTGTACCTTTTACTATAGAGAGAAATATGTATCATCTAAAATAAACAAGGCAAGCCACAAATAAATTTTTATTACTAAACAAAGAACAAAATGAAGGATTGTTGTTGCAGTAACTCAAATACCTCACGAATCTTCAGATAAGCAAAATCTTCAAAAAATAAGGAAAAATAAAAACGTTCTAATAAGTTTATGGAGTGTGAAACAACTAGAAAATTTAAAATTGTTATTATCCTTTAGCTTAGAGTTTAAAAGAGAACTTCTTTCTAATGTTGGTATTTATCTATGATTTGTTAGTATAATAGGGGAGGGGGAAGAGAACTAAATCATTTAATAAGGAATTAATTCAAGTGTTGTTTTATTAATAGTTATTAATAATTAGGTTGAGATTAAAGATTATTAATCATTTAAATAAACAAATATGCTCAATATTTTAGTATGAAAGGGTATTTAAAATGATATATACATATTCCAGAGAGCAGGTTGTATTTACATGTGCGAATGGATAAACTAAAAACAATGATTTTGTTCTTATGTAAAAGATAAAAGTATTAATTTTCTTTGCTTACCAACCTCCAGAATTATGACCCTATGTTCTCACTTATTTTTTGTATTGTTACTTAATCATCAAGTACTATTATTATGTAGAGGTTGAACTAATGGACCATGAATGGGAAAAAATGATTGTTTAATAAACTAAATGTATGATATGTAGTTCACCATACATAAGGTTAAATATCTCAACATATAATAGGAAATTGTTAGTTTTGTTGAATAATAATACTCCAAAGATTAATTATCTGTTGTTATTATAATATATGTGTATTTTTTTGTTATAAGTTATTTTAAATTCGATATTTATAGTAATGTTTATTATCATTTGTAATGAATATTATTAAAATTATTGTTTTAAAAGTTTTATCAAATTCTAATTGCTGCATTTCTTTCCTGGGCTCATTCTCACCACATCACACAACTCAAAATATACAGTCGAAATTAAAATGAAAAGTCAATTCAGTTTAAAGCAAATCTAACAGTTTAATAAGCATAAATCTCACAATAAAGATTTTTTTACTTGTTACATGCTGCCTTGATCCCATAGGTCGTTGATGACTTTGTCAATTATTAAAGTGTATTTATTAATATAAAATTAAATGATATTAGTTATTAGTGAAAGTATTAGTGTTAATCACAGTTTAGTTAATAATATTATTTTAATATTCAGTATTAAAGAACATACATATAAAGCTTGATTATGAATTTAAATTATAAGCCTTCTTAATTTTTACACTATCCATGGAAATCTGTAAAATCCCTCTTGATATTCCATAGGTAGTATGAAGAATTAATAAATCAATGATTATCCTGAGATCTCCTTATTATAAAATTATTCTTGTGATTATTGCCAATCTTAATTATTAAACATAATATGAATCAAAGTTTATCTGTAATTATCTAACAGATTAATTTAATGAGTGATTGAATTAAAACTTAATAGTTATAAATATAAAAAATATATTAGATATTATTGTTAGTCATGAGAGTATGCAGATACTTAATAAGGAGGAGTATCTGGGTATTCTTATGCCATTGAACAAATATTTTGGATTTGTTTAATGTTAAGAGGATGTGATCTGTTGATGGGTAAACAAGTCTCATATTGACCATATTTAAAACACATCTTATTTTAGAAATATTTACTCATGTCAAAGTAACTTGGGATAAATACTAATCTTATCTAAATTTAATTGTTATAGTTAAAGAAAATGGTCAGGATATAGTAAGTTTATTAATAGAACCTAACCAGAATCCAAGTAGGGCCTAATATAAGGGACTTGGAAACTCTGTTTAGGGTCATACCACCTATAGACAGGCCACAATATATATATATATATATATATCGTAACACTAAAGGGAAAATAAGAAGGTTGTACCTGATGTAACAGGATTAGTAGTATTCGAATCTCCAAAGAACAAGTTGGGTAGGCATTTCTAACTCTACAGAAAATCAGGGTTTAAACCATCAGGATTTGAGGAATTGTTTGTTTATCCTCAAGAACAAAATATAAAATGTAATAACAAAGGGATGAAATGATAAATCACTCAGAGATTCAGCAAAGCTAACTATAAGTTCACCAAAACCAAACAAAAGTATCAATATTACTGAAAAGAAATAAGCACTCACCACCATGAAAGTTTAGCAATCAAAAATAAATCAACAGTCAATCTTGTGATTTGAATTGGCTCTACTTTAGACCAGGCTAACTATTGAGCCTTTGCCCACTTGGGACATTTATTTCAACTTAAATTTGGATGCACAAACTAAGTGCTCATCCATCAGAATACATAATAATCAAAAACATTAGTGCTGGGATATTAAAACATGATGATCATTATCAATCCTCTGGCCACTTAAGACCATTATTGTACTGGCCAACTGTAAATTTAAATTCGAATAGAGACTAAATTAAGATAAAATATATTGTGAGGGCTTTAATGAATATTCTCTTTTCACCAGCCAGAATGATGATGATGATTATTGTTATCAACTGGATGCTCATACACTATATATATATATATCCTTTCTTTTATATAACTGATATGCATGAATCTAGCTCAGGATGCAAAAACTCTAATTTATTACAGTGAGCAAGAGGGAAATAAATAAATAAATAAGTTTATTAAAAATAACCTTAAGCAAACCATGGGCTTCCACTAATTATAAATAATTAGCTTTATTGGGATCATAAAAAAACTAAATCCTAGAATATAAGCTGTCATGATATAAAGTCATACACACACTGCACTTTAAGAAACAGAAATCAGATAGAATATAGTAATTAAGACTAGAAAGAATATTTTTTAAAATAATTATTAATATTTGATTGTATGTAGGATCTATGGAGAAAATAGGAAAGTAATCTATATTGTTCTGTGGACAATGTTTTTCTTGATATTTTATATTTTAAAATGTTCAAGTAAGTGCTGAATAAATAGCCTAGACATTATTATTATATTTGAGGGTATGAGACAGAAAAGTCATACCTCTTTGTTTACACTGTGTCCATGTAGATTATCCAATATATTTTATACTATTGAGTCTTTACTCTAGTCATTTCTTCATCCCTGCACATCGTATTGCTATCTTAATTTCAACAGTTATTACATCATATAGCAATGTATTTTATGAAAGAAAATAATGAATAATTTTGGATTGTAGTATTGTTATTTTGAAAGGCTATAAGATAGGTTTTTCTTGTTTTGTATTGGGATTAAATACAAATGAAATTGAATGTAAATGCTAACAGTGAATAATAAGAAATCATAGATATTTTTTATATTTTTATTAAACTATTTTTAAAAACATAAAAGAGATGATAATTATTCACAAGATTTTTGAGTCATTTTGATATTTTGATTTTACATGTTAATGCATATTTTAAAAAAATAAAACATCCAAAATAAACAACACAAAATAGAATGAATGCTTATATTTTATGAATATTATTTTATATTTTAAACATACATGAAACACATAAGAATTTTTATTTAGAGAGTGGTACCAAGGAAAATGTGTAAAAGAACACCAATATTATTATGGGTGCTTGTATTATAGATAAAGATGGCGTAGGATGCCATCGTTTTCACACTAAAACTATAAAATATGAACATTCACGGGCCGTTGATTTTAATAATTTTTCTGTGCTTTTTTGTAATGCGAAAATAAAAACAAAACAAAATCATCTTTTTTAAATATTATTTTTTATTAATGTATACAATTTAAATGATAATAATAAATGTAAAATAAAATCAACAAATTACAATTTGATTCATGTTTTTTATATCGTATACTTTTTAAATTGTGTTACGGCTTTTTTTTATTAATTTTCTATCGGATATTTTTTTACTTGTGTTACGGCTTTTTTTTTATCAATTTTCTATTGCTTATTTTTTTACTTGTGTTACGGCTTTTTTTTTCTCAATTTTCTATTGGTTATTTTTTTACTTGTGTTACGTCTTTTTTTGTTGTTGTTTAACTAAAAAATTATAATCATAATAAAAGTAAAAGTTGTTACGGTTAGATTTAGGGTTAGTTTAGGGTTAGTTTTAGGGTTAGTTTAGGGTTAGGTTTAGGGTTAGTTTTAGGGTTAGTTTTAGGGTTAATTTAGAATTAGGTTTAGGGTTAGTGTTCTGTTTGTTTGTAATGCTAAAATAAAAAAATTCAAAATCGTAAGTGTACTCGGACAGAAGAAAGAAACTCAAACTTTTTTAAACAACAAACAAATGTCTTCTTTACTTATTAAACAGGTTTATAATATTTGCTTTTTATTAAATTTACAAAAAAACCTGTACATTTGGACTTCTCTTACTGGATATTTTTCTCGTACCGCTCTTT
The DNA here is from genome assembly GCA_028023455.1 of Epiperipatus broadwayi. Lineage (NCBI taxonomy): Eukaryota > Metazoa > Onychophora > Udeonychophora > Euonychophora > Peripatidae > Epiperipatus > Epiperipatus broadwayi. The sequence continues at coordinate 338,227 of JAQFVV010012404.1, read as the reverse complement.
TTTACTTCAAAAATATACAGATGGTAGAATCTTCTTTGTCTTGTGAATGTTACTAACTGATGTTACTTGACACGTTACCTAATTGCAACTCAATAAAAACATATATATTTAACTTTACCCAAATAAAAGCTCAATACAGTATGTTGTAAAAAGTCTTATAATTATTGTTTTAAAACATCTGAACATTTCAATAGTTTAAAATAAAAAAAATCCAATGAAAACAACATTTCAATACAATTCAAATACAAACTCTCTCATCAAGCCGTAATTATTTTATAAATTGTGCGAATTCGTAAAATGTAATTGCTGCTTAGCAACATACATGCTGTACTGTGATGTGATATAGCACCCTGCATTCTGTAGCACAACAAAAAAGTTGTATTGTAGAAAACGCAGGTTCGAACATGTCAGCCATGGAAACAGCATTTTAATGTGTTTTGGCGTGAAAACCGCACCATAGAATGGCGTCTTTAGCTATAAGATAAGTACCTTATTATGTTATTAAAGTCAGTATTATTTATCGAATGAACCAAGAAAAATATTTAAAATAACACTAGCACTATTATATTAGATAAGTTTAATTTGTTTATTGTAAGAATATTTGAGCATATTTTAAAGATGAGTATTATTTAATTATTTCATATTTTATATTTTTGTGTACACTTACGAAACCATATGTTCTAGTTATGTTTAATTAATAAATATTTGATTAAACTATAAGAGTAGTCTTACATTTGTATTATATTTTAAATAAATGTGCCAAAAATAGTATGTAAGTCGGAGTAAGGGCTTATTTACGTGTTGATTTATTATATTTTTATGATGTGGAAAGATGTAACCCAACTGATCTAAATTAGCTTTATATTTGTTAGGTTTTATTAAAGATGATTGTAAATAGTGTATATAGTTTTGTTAAATGTATAGGATAATAAAATTTGTTAAACTTGCTTTTATAAAACTTTGTGTTATGTTGATTTATTCACCATCACAAATACATGATTGACAGATACCAAAATAAACATACTATTTGCACAGTACATATATAATTATTTATTTTAAGAAATCATAAAAATTCAGAATATAATATACTTGCAAAATTTTCTTTTACATTAATATTATTAATTAAAACAGGCAAAACTCTCTCTATACAGTAGTGCCATTCAGTGCCAAGCACAGTAATCAATGGATTCCAGAAGGCTTGTGCATAAAATCCCTATCTAGTGCCTACTCATCCAATATTGCCAGACTAGTTTCTGGCTTGTGACCTTTGTCAGTGAGGAGCTTTGGATCTGAGAGCATTGCATGTAGATCTTAGGATCTAATGCAACCCTTCAGCAGCCACCTACTGTATGGAGAGAGTTTTGCCTGTTTTAATAACAGTAATGTCCTAGCATAAGAAATAGTAATCATGTAATGTTATTAATAATGGTCATAATTAATTGCACAATTTATTGCATAGAATTTTAATATTGTTTTTTTGCCACATATTTTCAGATTATATCAGATTATCCCACATATTCTATTTAAAATGCCACATGAGAAATAAAGAATTGTATTACTTATTATTATTATCATTATTGATAGTTACCATAACATTGAACAGTAGAAAAGCTTGATAATTATTTATCAAAGATTATTATTATTATTATTATTATTATTATTATTATTATTATTATTATTATTATTATTATTATTATTATTATTATTATTATTATTATTATTATTATTATTATTATTATTATTATTATTATTATTATTATTATTATTATTATTATTATTATTATTATTATTATTATTATTATTATTATTATTATTATTATTATTATTATTGTTGTTGTTGTTGTTGTTGTTGTTATTATTATTATTATTATTTATTGGTGTTGTTATTATTAGTTAGGTGTAGTTGAGGATGATACAAAATCTCTTATCATACTTGACTACAGGAGATTAAAAATTAATTAGAGTTATTTTAAAGAACTTGAGATAATTACAATTGTAGTGTTTTAATAAAGAGATTAGAATTTATTTAGTAAATTATACTAAATTGATTGTTATTATTTTAAAATCTTAAGAATGCTATTAATTTATTATTTGAGATAATAGGGGGGGGGTAGTGTTCTTATGCCACTGAGATTGTATCCTGTGGAATATTGGCTTAATGTAATTCTTTACTGCTTGACCTTCACTTTATGATCTCATTATTTATTAACATTTTATTTATTTAATTTTTCATGAACTGAACCATTTATTATTTATTAATCTGTTAGAACTAGTTAAATAGTAGATATTATCATAGGATATCTTTATTATTGATTATATGTATTTTAGCTGAGCTTAAACATTTTATCTATGTGAAATTTTTCTATTATTATTATTTTAACTTAAAGATGAGAGTACAATATATATAAACATTATCTAGAAATATATGTAAATTACAATGTAATAGCATATTTTTTTGTATTATTCTAATAAAAATCAGAATGTTGAATTTATAGAGTACTCAATATACATTAATTTAATTTTATTGTTATTAATAAGTTTTTGTTTTATTAAGTTATTTCAGTGAATTTATGTAATTCTAGACTAAGTATAAAATATTACATGTTAGCATTAATCTTTTGTTCACTGTAACAGTAATAGAGCTCTTGCTCCCTGAATTGGATTCATTCTTAAAGTCACTTATATTCATTGGGGTTTAAGTGTGATATTTTTGGACATTTTACTGTAATTCTGGATGGCACAAAAGAATATCCTTTAAAGTCCAAGCACTACAATTTACTTTACATTTCATTTTATTATTTCTTTACAAATTAAGTATATAGTTGGTCAGTACACTAATTATACTAAATGACAAGGGCATTAATGATGATCAGAATGTTTCTGTATCCCATTATTATTTTTTTAATAGTATTCTGATGAATTTGCACTTACATTTGTGCATCCAAATTATTTTTTATATAATTTACCCCAGTTTGGCAATGGCTAAATAATTATCTTGGATTATAGTGGACCATTTTCAAATCTAGAGACAAGGACGACTTTTGATTTTATTTTTTGATCATTCCTGATAATGAATGATTATTATTCATCTGTAATGCTGGTGAACTTATAATTAGTCTAGTTTTTGCTAATCTCTCATATTCATCATAGTTAATTTCATAATATTCTGTTTATAATTTTATATTTTGTCATTAACTGGAGTTGATGATTTTCTATCACCCCAGATCCATTCCTGAGTTTGTGCCATTACAATATATATATATATATATATATATATATATATATATATATATATATATATATATATATATATATATATATATATATATATATATATATATATATATATATATATATAAACACTAAAAGCCTAAAGCTAAGCTAGTCAATAAAATTATCAAAATTACCCTTAATTCACAACTAAATGAAGCTAGCCAAATAAATTTCACTTCTATAAGAAGACTTTTCAAGTGTAAAGAACTGAAAGATAACAGCAAATTTATATTAAATATTACCCACAATTCCATCTACATCTCACATATCTTTAATATTAAAATAACTTTTAAATAAATTATTTGCTTCACAATCATAAAATTTTAATAATAAAAATCCTTTAATTCTCTTTTATTTTTATTTTTTTCAAAGAAGACAATCTTAATCACATCAAAACTAATACTGTGGCCTGTATCTTTTTCATGGATATATAAATAATATTTATAAACAATATTTATCTGAATCGCATGTTGAAAATTGATAATAAATTGAAAGTATGCTAGCCTTTCTCACATGCGCAATTATAACAGAGAAAGCCAATCAGATTTTAAATAGATATCTAATAAATAATCAAGCTTAGACACGCGACAGAGATTTTGATAGAAAAGGTTGATACCAACCTTTTCTAAACTTAACTTTTATATATATAAGCCAGTCTTAAGCATCTTAGCCTGAAAGCTTTAAATATATAAATAAATACAATTATCATTCATTGTGTTATAAATATAATATATTACAGCAATGAAGATCTCAGATTTATCTATACATTACAAGTTTTCATAGCTAGCAATGTTTGTAAACTATATATATATATCTAAATCGCATGTTGAAAATTGATAATAAATTGAAAGTATGCTAGCCTTTCTCACATGCAAAATCTATAACTAGAGAAGCTAATCTAGATTTTAAACAGATATCTAATAAATAATCGAAGCTTAGACACGAGACAGAGATTTTGATTATCAATTTTCAACATGCGATTTAGATAAATATTGTTTACAAACGTTGCTGCTATGAAAATTGCGGTATAGTAAATCTGAGATTTTGTGCCATAATATATTATATTTATAACACAATGAATGATAATTGTATTTGTTTATATATTTAAAGCTTTCAGGCTAAGATGCTTAAGACTGGCTTATATATATAAAAGTTAAGTTTAGAAAAGGTTGGTATCAACCTTTTCTATCAAAATCTCTGTCTCGTGTCTAAGCTTGATTATTTATTAGATATCTGTTTAAAATCTGATTGGCTTTCTCTGTTATAATTGCACATGTGAGAAAGGCTAGCATACTTTCAATTTATTATCAATTTTCAACATGCGATTTAGATAAATATTGTTTACAAACGTTGCTGCTATGAAAATTGCGGTATAGTAAATCTGAGATTTTGTGCCGTAATATATTATATTTATAACACAATGAATGATAATTGTATTTGTTTATATATTTAAAGCTTTCAGGCTAAGATGCTTAAGACTGGCTTATATATATAAAAGTTAAGTTTAGAAAAGGTTGGTATCAACCTTTTCTATCAAAATCTCTGTCTCGTGTCTAAGCTTAATTATTTATTAGATATCTGTTTAAAATCTGATTGGCTTTCTCTGTTATAATTGCGCATGTGAGAAAGGCTAGCATACTTTCAATTTATTAGAAATAATATTTAAATATATGTATATTGTCTATACTAAACTTAATGTAATTATAAGGGTTTTGAATTAAGACTTTCAAATTCTACACAAATATTCAATCTATCTTATGCAATTGATACACATGTCCACATTCATGTGGAAAAGATCTGTGATTTCCAATATATGTATTTCATAGTAAACCAGCACCCTTCAGTTAGTCATGATCACTATTTTTCACACATATATGCAATCAATGATCAGTTAAATTAAGATAGCAAGTCTTCAAACTTTAATACACAAACTTCAATCTTCTACATCTCCAACTTTTCAGCCATCCATATCATTGAAAGATGAGGATGAACTGCTTAAAACCATTGTTGATGCCAATATTATTGTCATACCCATGTTAACATTAAGTCAGTCTGATCCCTTACATATAGGAACTTAAAACCAACTGAAGAATTAAAATACATCTACTGGAGATCGTTGATCTTTTTACATGTATGTCACCATGTGTATCAGTTGTCTAAAAAAGATTGGATAGCTGTGGGAAGTTTGAAAGTCTGAGTTCAAGTACCATATATATATATATATATATATATCTTTTGTATGGATATATATATATATATATATATATATATATATATATATATATTTATGTATATATATATATATATATATATATATATATATATATATATACACCCATAAAAAGATACAGTCCACACTTGTTTTTGATGAAGCTAAAGTTGTCTTTTTTGAAAGAAATAAAAAAAAATTAAAGAATCTTTATTATTAAAAATTTATGATTCTGTAGGAATTAATTTTTAATTAATATTAAGGGTATCTGGGATATAAGAGAAATTGTGGGTAATATTTAGTATAGATTTGTTGTTATCTTTTAGTTCTTTACACTTGAGAAGTATGCTTGTAGTAGTGAAACTATTGGTTGCATTTTAGAGTTTATTTTCTTTGGCTCATTTGATTTAGTTGTGAATTTGGGGTAATTTTGTTAAATATATGTATAAAATCAAATATGTCTATTTAAACTACTAGTAAGCAGGAATTAAAATTTCACTACTAATGTTTTTAAGGCAATTTTTTTTTAATTGTATAAATGACACAAAACAACATTTTTTTCTCACAATTCAAAATAATATTTTAAACACCTTTAATATAAAAATATTTTTCAACAGATTTTTATAGCTTGAAAATCTTTTTAATTTTTTTTTTAAAGAAAATAACCGTTATCTACTCAAAAATAATTCTACAGCCTATATTTTTCTCATAAATATATAATGCTAATTTAAAATATTTATTACTTATTTTACTTTTATGAATTTAAAATTTTTCATTTAAACTCAAATTATTCTGATTTAAAAATATTTTTCACAAAAGCAAATTATAATATCAACAGTTTCAGAAAAAGGAATTCTTAATAATATATATATAAAAGACATATTTTGCGGGTTCATCCATGTTAAATTATTTTAAAAATTGATATACTGACGTTTCGACTTGGTAACACAAGTCATCCACAGAGTGATAAAAGGTAGAATGACGGTTGTAGAGGCTCTACAATCACTGATTTGAAAAAAAAAACGTTAAAGTTTCATCAATAGCAAAAATGTTAAATTAAGAATGTTTTTTAAAAAAATCTTTCCAAATAGGAGGAAGTTTGCTTGTATCATCTCGCTTATTGACACAATCTGGCCTTTTAAGCATCTCAATGGCTACTCTAATTTTGCACTGGTATAGATTATCACATCTGGATATGATCCTGGTACTAGAAAAATTAATTTTATGACCTGAATCCATAGTATGGAGTGAGAGTGCTGCTGCTGATGAGTGTTGTTTAACTGCATTAGCATGCTCATCTCTCCTAACACTGATGCATCGATTACTCATACCTATGTAAGAAGCCTTACAATTTTCACATGAGATTTGATAAACACCATGAGATTCAAGAGGGATTGAATCCTTAGGCTTGGTTATTATATTGCTGATCTTTTGATGAGTAGAAAATGCTGTATTTATATTATATCATTTTAATATATGCCCAATACTGTCTGTAGTTCCTTTTACATATGGAACACAAATCCTAATAGCTGATTTATTATCTTTTTGTTTCCTATTTTGTCCATTTTGGCTTGAAATAAGGCTTTTTTAATAAATTTATAATTATAACTATTTGCTAATAAAACACTATTAATATGATTTATTTCATCTTTCAGATGTGACTTATCTGAAAGGTTAAATGCTCTATTTAAAAGAGTTTTGGCTACACAAACGATCTGAGTTGAGTGATGCACTTTGAGTCTGTTTATTATTATTTATAAAGAATTCCAATTAACAGACAAATTATGGTTATATATGAAAAATTAACTAATAATTAAAAACAAGAAAACAATAAAGCAAGAAAATGTGATACAAAAATTATGTCTACAATTTAAGTGTTTTAAATAATGTTGCATCACAAGTCCACAATATTTTATACAAAGCATTAAGAACTAAAGTGAAAACAAAACGAATGTGAAAATAAATTCTTTTATATTCTTAAAAAAATAAAGAATGCAATAACTACCTAGAATAAAAATCTTTCTTGATTTGTATTTCTACTCAAAATAGCTAACGTTATTAATCAATTGGAGACAAATGTACAGCATTGAATGATTGACTCAGGAGTTGCAATTATTTCCTACATGCTTAGAATCATTTTAAATTTGAAGTTTCTGGAAGCTTCAAGATTTGATATCTGCTTGATCTATCACTGTTAGATAGTATATAATTTTTTATCTATTTGGTCATTTGATGCCTCACTGTTTAAATGAACTTTTAAATTATAATTATAGATTTCCTACTAATTGAATATTTTCTATTTATACAATTATGAAGTTACTGTTCCTTATATTTCAAGATATTTATAATTATATATTTTTTGTTGTTATTTTAGAGAAAACCTCTACTATTATACAATATATTTTATAAACTCTATAATTGCTTTCAATTTCTATTTATTTATATCATAGAGGCAGTCTTAAATAATATATAAGAGCTTGTCTAGTATTTCTCCTCAGAAGAAGAGTAGAAGCAAAGACATTGAGTTAGTTAAATGTAACTGATAATGGTTTTTATGCCCTTTTTCCTTTTTATCTTCTGACTATGAATAATTAGATGGACACTTTGACCAATATTTAAATGGCTGATTGGTTTCTCTGTGTTAAAAAAATTCCAAAAAAAAATCCTAAATATTTTTGAATAATTCCCAATTATTTGAAAAATGTTTTCAGTTTTACTCTGATTATTAAGTACTTTTGGGTTATCTAAAATAGATACATCTGATACTACATCCTAATGCTTTTTTTTAATTTAATGAATAATAAAATGAACTTGGAAATAATTCTCTGATTTTAATAAAGGTTAGTCTAAAGTTTTGAAAAAAATATTAAACAAGTTTTGAAAACTATTTTATTCATATAATATCTGTATTTTCAAGTTTTTTTTTTTTTTTTTTTTAAAGTTTTGTTCATATTTAACAAAAGAAAAAAGTGAAGAAGTGAGGGAGAGCAGAAAACAATTATGATTTCTTTTTTATTTTTTAATAAAATAATTTCGAAATCCTGTTATTCAAATTGATTAATAAGTTTTTTTATTACTTCCCCAGTTCATTTATAGTTAGATCTTTAATCATTTTTTATTTTAGTATTTTAAATTTAGATTTACATTTATTTCAAATTTTTCTTTAAAAAAAAAAAAAACGAAAACTAATAAAATGGATAAAAAATGAAAATCCTTGAATAAAATGTGAAAGATCATAGTAATTTGAACTTGACTGAGTCGAATATCATTTTCTAATATTTTTATAATTCATAGATAAAGAATTCAATGGTTTCAAAATAGAATAATAATTAATCATACGCATTATAAAGAAATAGTTAGAGGCGTTGATGGCAATTATAATTGATTCTTCCATTATATATTTTCATTTATTAGAATTATTTTTTTTAACTTGATTTTTTGAAACTGTAACCTGTAGAATTAGAATAAAATTTCAAAAGTGAAATAACATTACTTTGCTATATGATAATATTTACCATTTCATATTTAATTTTTTTTGTAGTATATCTAATTTCATTCGCAAATTTTCTCACATTTTTTTATATAATTTCTATACTCTCTCTCTCTCTCTCTCTCTCTCTCATGATTAAGTATTTATTAGGTCAGGCTTGATTAATTTATTTGTCTTATGCACAAAAAAAAAAGTCAATTTCAGAGTTAAATTTGTAGACAAAATTCATGCTATGGTATTCAAATATCATATAATTTTTAAAAACCCTCTATTTGATTGTTTATTTAAAGTATTATTTATGAAACATAAAATGTGTTATATTAAAATATGACAAAGACCTTGAGCAATAAACAAAGTATAGTAAAATAGAGAAATAAAACCAAAGATATAAATCAAGTAATTTTTTTCCAAATTATATATATTTTAAAATTTGTTTGAAATCATGTTGGGAGGGTGGCAACTATTATGTGAATAATTTCATTTAAGAATGCTTTATAATATTTTGAAAATATTATATACGATCATAGGATCAGTTGGCAGATTTTTCTTTATTGTTAATGTGATGACATTTAATTTATTTATGCAATAATACATCTATATTGACATGGTCATGTGATGTAAATAAATAATATCAGACTTCTAAAAAAATAAAACTGATCATAGTTTGTGGTTAAATGTACTTATCTTTAGAATCATAAAGTTCTTCATTTTATAAATTGATACATGATAAAAAGTATAAAATTAAAATATAAAACAAATTGAATTTGAAAGAATCTGATATTTTGAATATTTATAGTGATTGTAGTACAGAAAATTTACAATTGGAATATACGTATTAATTGAATTGGGAACAATGTTATATTTACCAATAACTTTTGTAAAAAATCCTAAAAGTCATTTGAAAGAAATAAGTAATATAACAGAGTAGTCATAAACATTATTTGAATGTGATAAATGCATGATTAACTATAAATGCACAGCAATACATGTACTAATTTTCATTATAACATGACATAAAGATAATAGATTACTGGAACTCCATATTGATATATCTTGAAAACAACTGTATTATATATGTTTATGTGTTAACAATAAAGAAGATGCTACTATCCCAAAATTTCAGTGCTGCATTCCAAGACTTGGATCAAATATCTCAAGATACATGAAAATATTTAAAGCAAATTTTATTCAAAACATACAAATTAATATTTTACTAAAAATAATCAATTATAATATTTCTATAAGAAAAATATTATTGTAAAAAAATTCAGATGTATATACTATCTTCACCATCATCAAAAATTGTAAAAAAAAATAATGTAAATTTAAATATTATTTTAAAGATTATATTAAAACATGTGTTGACATATACTTTTCTCTACTTTGTTTTGTACAATAATAATGAATATCTATTTGATTTAAGTTTTAGATTATTTGTATATAATAGTAAATATATTTCATCTGATATCAGTTTATCATCATTTTAAATATTTTTTAAAATCAAATGATAACATAGTCAAAATTGTCTTGCAATTCAGTCAAAATATCTGGTGATTCCAATTGCAGTTATGCTTGAGATCAAAACTACTTACTTATAATTTCATATATCATATACTACTTACTATGTTTTTAATAAGTATGCTTTATACTAATTAAATCGATGATGATTATTTTAACAAATTTTGGAAACACTGAATTTCAGAAAAGAGTTTACTTATAACTGAAAGATCTTTAGTCTCCTCTTTTAATTGAGCAAAGTAAATTCCTAATATCCATCTATTATGTTCTTATCATTATAGATGCTATCATTATTATTCATATTATGTATAAATATGGATAAACTGCTCATCAACATTATAAATTCATTGGATTTTATCTATGAGTTTAAAATCAAGAAAGAATATGATTTAATTGCATGATAATTTTTAACTAGTTGGGTTTTCTTGAATGCAGAATAAATATGTCAATAAATAACCTTTTTTAAAAATAGTTATTTACAATCATGACAAACAAATCTAAATTATGGCCATTATTCTGAGGGAGTTTTGGATGCCAAAAATATAGGGTGCTAAGAAATCTACTGATTGAGGTTCCAGTTTATCATTCAATGATGACCTTTTATTTAGGTTTTTAATACCAAAGATTATTTTTAAGTATAAAAAGATTCACTTCCGCTTTTGGCAGCCATCTTTGCAACTGGTCTTATTAAAAGTGTCCCTTTGCGATTCAGTTTCAAGAAGACAGGGACGATTGTCCCCTTACCTTTACGTCTTTTATTCAAGGTAAGTCGGTTTTAAACATTATTTATTATGAAAAGTGATAATATAATCAATAACTCTCAAATTAATGTTAACCCCGATCTCAGCATTCAACCTAGCAATGCAGCCATCGATCGTAAATATTATAGCCTTAGATCTAATCTAAATGTAACTAAACTAACTTCTACTACAAATAAAAACCCACAAACCAATAAATCAAATGAAAACACCATCGCAAATATCAACAAAAGTTTAGAAAATATTCAACTTACCCCTAATATAAACAATAGCATAAATATCTCATCAAGCGAAACTATTGAAATCCTTAACAATACAAGCAAAAACCAATCATCTCCTCTCCAAAGATTTTACGCTCCCGCAGAAGACTCTAATGAGCAATTTTCTTTGCCCTATAATACCCCGAAAACCATATCTGAAAATAATAGACAAAATTTCCAACAAGATGATATCGACGAATTTTTTAAAGTTAAAACTTTTCCACCAGAGGTCGACAAAACCAGCGCTAACACATTACAGTTTGTCAACAGTAAATTTAAAAATCAAAAAGAAGAAATAAATTTTAAAACTAATAAACCTCATTCCAAAACAAACAAAGATTATAGCACAGAACAATCCATTGCTACATCAGCCAACTTGCAATCTAAACCAATTTCCTCATTTCCAATATTGAAAAATTCCACTACGTACGCAAATATCGTAAGGTCTAAAAATTCTGAGAGAATCTCCGAAAATATTAAGGCCGATAATTTCAATGAACTATATTTGAATATCTCAGAATTAGACACAGAACAAGAATCAAACACTCTGGAAAATGTCTCATTTAATATAAATGATCTTAATGATGACATGTTCCTAAAAATAAATAATGAGTTTAACAAAACGATTCCCAACACTCTGTATAAATCGTTTACAAACTACTACAGCGATAAGTCGTTAATCTTAGCCATAACAAATCAACAATGTGCATTATATAAGTTCCCTCTAGAACAATTATACAGTCTAATCAATCAAAATCAATTAGGCAGAGGCATTCACATGATCCTTAATCATCCCAATGACCGCTATGTTATCGTTGAGTTTAAAACGTGGGCGGACCATATGAATTTTAAAAATAACTACCGATCTTTGGGAAATTATATACTTTGCTCCATAGATATGAACCATCCAGTTACACTATCTGGCAGAATTCAAAACTGCCTTGCCCATTTGAAAGAACAAGAACTACAAGACATCCTTATTAATTATGGTTCAATTAGTAAATTTAAACACCTACTAAACCCTCACTTCGAAGATCAAATTCTGTCCAATACAGTTGTCTTCACACTTACTTTAAAGAAAAACATTATACCCACTGACATACCCACCATTATTACTGCAAGAGGCTCTCCTATGGTTTTGACCTTCAGGGGAGTACAGCCACAATGTTTCTTCTGCCTTCAAAGAACACACCTTATTAAAGATTGTGCAGCAAGAATATGCATACACTGTGGTATTAAAAAGAATAAAGTTCACAGATGCCCTGGTAGACCTATTAATACGGCTATCACATCCTTAAATAGACAATCACCACATGGGACTAATTCAAACAGCAACCTCACAAACCCAGACAATCTGACTCAAATAAATCCTCCAACAAACCCTCTCACATCCAAACCTATCTTTCAAAATGAAAATCTTCAAGAAAGAACAAACACCAACTTCTACACTAATAGTAGTGAATCAGAGAACCAAGCAATAACATATACTGCTACTAAACCAATCTCTCAAACCAATAATACTCAAAATCATTCATTAGATATATATTGTACTAATCCCCGAGAAACAATGCTAGGCCAAACTCTTTCTACAAAAGAAGATAATATGACCAAACCATCTAACGAGAGCAAGGAAAACCCAGGTGATGAAGAAAATACACTTAAAAAATTTCAAAACAATTCATCTATAACAACTCCCACCCAGCTTAAAACCAATGATGCTTCATCATTCGTGCCAGCTAAGTCTAATAAACCCAAACAAAGTGATCTACAAACTGTCCTCAATTCTTCAACGCCTGCAGTAATCAACCATCCAGATGAAAAGACTTATCAAACACTCAACCCAAAAGTCAGCATTATTAATGTTTCACAACAATTACAGCAAACCGAAAATGACTCAGATCTAAAATTTAAACCAAATTCTTATAACAATAAAAAAACACTTTCATCAAAAGTACAGGAAAAAGAAAACAACTCTACTAAACTTAAAAAAACCCCAAAAACCAGCACAACGAATACCCAAAATACAAATAAGAAAATTAAAAGAAAATCAATTCACTCAGATAAATCAAGCTCTGATGATGACAGCTCCCATCCAATACATTATTCACCACCACCCGCTAGCAAACAAATCTCAGATATATCCAGCACAAAGCTTCACAAATCCATAGAAAAAAAGAGGAAAACCATGGATCCTATAACCATCGATACCATTGATCCATCTGACGAATCTCAGACAGATTACACTACTTCATCAGACACCGAAGACTTCATGGATGCGTTTCCTCAACCAACAAATATATCACCAATCCATCCACAAGTTCAATCACAAGACTCTGATTTCCAAACAACATCAGAACTCATTAACATGGAGATGCCCCACATTGACTTGGTACACTTTGCTGAGGACGGTTTGGATTAATCTATCATGTTCTGCAAAATTGCTGGCATTAATATTCGCGGCATCAACTCAATTGATAGAGTTCTAGCTATTAAAAACTGGCTCTCGCTCTGCTCCTCTCATATACTTCTTATGGGTGAAACTAAATATCACCATAAGACTGATCATAAAATATTATCTCTTCTCTCAGCTCTCGGATTTACTAGATTTTCCATAGGCCATTCTGCTTCAGGTGGGGTCGGTATTCTTCTCAGCAAGTCAACACCACCAAACAGTTTTAGTATTCTATTCCTAGATGCCAATATTATTGTCATAGAAATAGACTATTGGGGTTATCCGATCATCATAGCTTATATATATACAGCCAAAGACACCTCTCAATATCTAAAAATAATCCATATCCTAAATGCCATCAACGCTAACAGAGCCTCTCCTACTATTCTTCTGGGAGACTTTAACACTACATACAATGACTTCAACAAGAGATTTTTGCATCTAATAAATCGCAGATTAATGTGTGGAGAGGGTTTCTTCCCTCCTGAAGCCTACTCTTTCTATACTAAAACTAAAAAGTCCCTGATTGATTTGGTTTTCTACACCCCAGACCTCCATTTCAAACTTGATGCAGCCTTGGACCCTGTTGCTTTCTCTGATCATATGGCTCTAATCTTACAACTTACACCTATTGCAATCCCTACACCCATTGATGGACCTGGTAATACCATGCGCATGATCACCCAATCAAATATGACCGAAGTGATAGTGTCTGAGGCATACATCCTTTTCCAGAAAATAAACATCCTTTCCCTGCCTGCTGAGGAGGGCTGGCTTTCCTTCATTGGAATACTTCAGTCCATATTAAATCACCACACCCGGAAAATCAAAGGACCTAATGGCCTTCTAAATGACCTAACAGACATTAATATACAACTTCAAGCATCACAGCAAAATTTCACAAATACAGAAAAAATTATCTTCCTTAAAAATCTCTACAAAATCAAGCAAAAGTCCCTTGCAGAATATATATCCATCAGAAGAGCCAAATGTTTCTTAGCACAACAACACTGCTGGACGAGAGACTATCTCAGATGGGCACTGGGATACAATAAAAAACAAATCACTCCCTTATCCATTAATACTAATGGAACCAATCTTATTGGCTTTCCAATGATGCAGCACATCAGCAAACAATTCTGCCAATTAATGCAAAAAGATGGAGCTCCTCCTATAAACAGCTGGTTAGATGCTGGTGACCCCGGCGAACATGGCATCATGGAAATCCAAATCAAAAAGAAGATAACATCTCTCCCTGACGGCGTTCATCCTGGCCTTCATGGCATCCCAAATTTCCTTC
Organism: Epiperipatus broadwayi; assembly: GCA_028023455.1. Lineage (NCBI taxonomy): Eukaryota > Metazoa > Onychophora > Udeonychophora > Euonychophora > Peripatidae > Epiperipatus > Epiperipatus broadwayi. Next base: position 322,967 of record JAQFVV010012404.1, on the reverse strand, counting down.
TCAAACACCTCAGTCAATTCACTGTGCCAATTATTAAAAAAATGATTGATCACCTAGCCTCCGGCAACAGAAACATAACAGATCTTTACCCAGTGGCACTCGTGCCTTTTATTAAAAAAGCAAAACCACTAAACAACATTAACAGTATCCGGCCAATTTCCATGACCCCATTGCTTATCAAGATAATTGAGTCAGTCATTAAAGATCAAATCCAAACTCAAATTCTTAGCCATATCTCATCAAACCAATACGGAAAAAAGGGATCATCAACCTCGCATGCTATGTCCAATGTAACTGCACTGTTCAATTACATCAGAGGACATCGTAAATCAAAACTTATTGCTGTCCAGCTGGATGTTGCGGCAGCATTTGATTCAGTCCAGATAAACATCCTTCTGGATATTCTGTTGGAATGCGACATTCCAGCTGGGATTGTACAGATGATCAGCAATCTGCTCAACAACAGAGAGATTTTTCTCTCTCTTGATGGCAAGATCACACCAGGTTTCAAGCCATACAAGTCGATCCCTCAAGGATCACCGCTCAGTGCCCTTTTCTTCACAGCATACATCAATCCTCTTCTGATGGATATAGAAAAAAACCTTCCTGGAATTTTCCTTCCCTCTCTCAGTAAAAGCTTCAATGTATTTGCATATATTGATGACATCATGGTTGTGCTTCCCACCATTAAATACCTTCCTAATCTCATGAACATATTAAACAGAAATACGGCGAAACTTGGCCTACAAATAAATTTTAACAAATCTTCCATCTGGAAGATAATGTCTGGTAAACAAATTAACTCTCCCTTTTCTGAAAAACCCCAAAGATACCTAGGTTTTCCAATCTACAAAACTCCAACTGCAATGGCAAGAGAGATTCAAGATGCAATCCTCCATTCAACTGAAGCCATCATCACTTCACTCTCTAGAGTATACCTTTCATTATATGGAAAGGTTGGCCTCCTCAACATGATCATAATGCCAAAAATCTCATATTATCTTCCATTCGTTAAAATGTCTAAACAGTTTCAAAATAAAATTAACCGATTATGCACCAAACTTCTCTGGAGAGGAAGGACAGTTGCTATTAGCTTGCGAGGTATCCAACGACCATGCAGGTTCAATGGACTGTCATTCCACTCAATACAAGCAATCATTTTACAGAAAACCCACAACACTCTACATAATCTGATCCTCTTCTGTGGATACTCTAACATTATTAAAAAAGTTACACCGACAGATCGTCCTCCACCCTCTTCCAGTTCATGGATAGCATCCCTAATACAACAACTACAACTTTATAACCTGATAACATCCTTTAACCTTAACCAAAAAATCACCTTATGGGAAGCATACAATATAATCAAATATAATCAACAACCCATTAAAAACAGCCTAAAAATAACCAACCAAAGACTCATTACACACTTCAAAAGATAGAGTCTGGAACCCAAATTCCTTGACTTCATCAATTAAAATAAATCTTAATGCGCTACCCACAAATTGGTTTCTTTATCACCGAAGAGGTTTTACCAGCATTGACCCTATATGTGGTCTGTGTGCTCGTGAAGATGAAACCATAGACCATATTATACACCGGTGCCCAAGACTTAAAACTCTAAAAGATATAATTATAATCAATTCCAACATAAGACCTGATATGATTTTCTCACTCGAAAATGCCATTCATAATGGGTTTTTTTCAATAATAAGGCTTTCTACCTTTGTCCTTTATTCCATATGGATAGTGAGATGCAAAAGTCTCATGGAATTACCCCCGCCACAAATCATACCATTGTTCTATCAAACGCTCAAAAAAATCAAGAAACATGACCAGCTCCTTGCCTCCAGTAAAGTCTTTGCTGACACCTGGTCTTTAATTGCTCTTTCCTTTTCCTAATTATCAATTCCCACCTACCCAGCATTATAGAATAGTCATTTATAAAAGAAAATATTCATGTTTATATTAAAAATGCTAATACCATTAAACAAGTTCTTTGAATCTCTTCACTATACCTAACCACATAAGAGTATAACATTGTGCTCTCATAACATAATCTAGCCAGATGACATATAGAACATTATATAATCATATTATTGTACAATTTATTCATTTATTTATCCTTTATTAGTATGTAATCACTATTTATTGTTAATAAAATTTTTATTGAAATGAAGTATAAAAAGATTGCACAAATTAGAAAACTTTTTTTAA